>CM038465.1:28909679-29109679 GCA_021464415.1 Lonicera japonica | reverse complement strand
ATTAAGTGTATGAAATTTCTTTTGTAGTCCCTCCAAATGAAAAAAAAAGTAGTAAAGAGAGAGAGTGAATTATCGGTTATGAGTATTATTAAATCCAAACTTCAAAATAAAATGGAAGATGAATTTCTTACAAATTCTTTGATTATCTTCATTGAAAGGGAAATTACAAGAAAGGTTTGTATTTTGTAGTACAACTTTATGTTTTTTCTATTTTGTAATGCAACTTTACATTTTTTATATTAAGTACGTTACTTTGTTAAAAATCGCATGGTCTTTCCCAAAAAAAAAAATCTAGATCTGACCCTGAGTCTTCGTATAACAAAGTAGTGATCATGATCACTACTTTCTCTTTCTTCAAGCCACACTCTGTTTCTGTAACAAAGTAGTGATCATGTGTTTTTATATATAGTTGAAACAAATCCACTCATCTCATCAACTCTCAAACTCTTTTCTCAAGATTTATCAAACTCACCTACATTCACCTAAATTATTACCCATTCCAAGTCCAACTCATTAGAATTTGAAAACCTTCAGCACTGATTCCCCATTGTTGTAAACAACATTCAACATATATTGCATTTGAAAAAAATTGCTTATATTTTCTTTGTTTGTATGTATAGATGGCGAGGAAAATGAATTCTTAAATCTTTCAGCTACCCACTCATGGTAGTAATGTAGCTGATGCTCGCATTTTCTCTTTCTAAAGTAGCTCCTCTGCTACTACTCTATTTCTCTCTCTATTATTTTCCGTGGTTATATTTCAATTCCATGCACCATCTTTGTCCCTTTGTGTGTTTTGCAGATGAGAAAGAAAAATAAATAAGAGATAACAAAAAAGGGCAAAGTAGGAACGCTGAATCAAAATTCTGTCACTACATCAGTTGGGGTCTTGGGCGACATACCCTATTGGGTACGTCTCCTAAAACACATCTTAGGAGACATACATTTCATATGTCTCCTAAGAGAATCACTTAGGCGACATATATTTAGTGTGTCTCCTAAGTACTTACTTAGGCGACATATATATTTTGTATGTCTCTTAAGAGAGTCACTTAGGAGACATACATTTAGTGTGTCTCTTAAATACTTATCTTAGGTGACATACATTTAGTGTGTCTCCTAAGTACTTAATTAGGCGACATATATAGTCTGTGTGTCTCTTAAGAGAGTCAGTTAGGAGACATACATTTAGTGTGTCTCCTAAGTTCTTATCTTAGGCGACATACATATAATATGTCTCCTAAGAAAATTACTTAGGAGACATAAGGAGCATGTATGTCGCCTAAGTGAGTTTCTTAGGAGACATTTTCTTAGGAGACATATATTTAGTGTGTCTCCTAAGTTCTTATCTTAGGAGGCATACATATAATATGTGTCCTAAGAAACTTACTTAGGAGACATACAGAGCATCTATGTCGCCTAAGTAAGGTTCTTAGGAGACATACATATTGTATGTCTCCTAAAATAAGTACTTAGGAGACATACCTTAATTGTATGTCACCTAAGTTCTGTTTGTCCACTAATACTTTTTTGTGGTTAGTAAATGGGGTTTTTTATTTTGTGAATCATGCGATCCCCTTGCCAATGACACTGTAGTTCATGTGGACCCAAAGTCTCCGACGATGCAAAAGGGTTTAACAATAATTTCTTAACTGACAATGAGGATCAGAGTGATGATGATAACTACAATTAATGTTTTGTTGTTATTATTTGTAATTCAATCAATCGGTTTCGCTATTATCGTAAATGTTATTAATTAAGTGAAATGATTATTGTCAAATAGTTAATTCTTTAATATAAATAAAATAAATAAAAATGGTTATTAATTTTAAAAACTGACTGAATGGCTGTGGACATAGCAGTTCATCAACAATAAATAAACTCTGGGGCATAATTCCAGTCTTCATACCCCACTCGAGTTGAATGATTCAATGGCTTCACACATTCTTGAGCGTGCCATCATAACAAACAACATCTTGAAGAACAGCCATCATGTTCTTAATCAAAGGTTCCGGGTTCAGTCAATCCTCTAGAAGAACGGACCATCACTTCTCTACTACTAATTGAGTGGATCATCTCTTGGTACGGGTCCAGCCCATGAAATAGACAGCTCCTCACAAAACCGAATTCCTCAATGAAGTAGGTAATGTTGAAATGATACTTCCTGTAGAAAAGAGAAATCATTTCTACAACCTATGTGCTTGAATAGAGTTTCCCTTTATCTGACATTTGAACACCCAAGAACCCTATTTGCTAAAACACCCTATCAATGGCCGACTCGCTCTTAGAATCAATTAGATCACTAATTGAAGATGACTTCAAAATGAAATTTGTGGTGGGCATTTTAACAAGCTTTAGGTGATTCTCTAGCTGCAACTCCACCAACTCGTTGTAGGAGGACCTTAAGTGATACAACGGGGGGAAACATCTTGAACACTCATCTGAATATTCTCTTGGAGTTCCTTGGAAATAAAAAAATCTTCCAAACCAACATTAAAACCTTTAAAATATAAATTATCCATAAGCATCGGTTGTACATAATTGATGAAGCTCAGAACCTCATTGGGCCCATTCCCAAAGAAAATAGAAGTAACTATGTCACTGATAATTGACGGTATTACATCTCGATTAAAATTGATTATAATTGACCTCAATATCTACCCCGACTGAAACCGAAAATACCCTTAGTCCACTCTCCTTCCACACACCTTCACTATCTCCCTCCAGTGTCCACCACAATTAAGTGAATTAATTGTTGCAAACGTTATTAATTAAGTGAAATGATTATTGTAAAATAAATAAATTTTTTATATAAATAAAATAAATAACAAATAAAAAATAAAATTAATTTTAAAAACTGAAAGCTCTTAAGCGACATACTAATATATGAATGTCTCATAAGGTTAATCTTAAGCGACATATATAAATTAGTATGTCTCCTAAGTGTTATTAAAAAAATTCAAATTTTTCGCAGAAAAAAAATGAGGCAAAAAAAATTTTCCGCAAAAAAGGGGGCAAAAGGCTAAAATTCTTAGGCGACATATTAATTTATGTATGTCTCCTTAAAAGAGTCTTAAGAGACGTACATAAATTACTATGTCGCCTAAGTGGTGAGTATAAATAGGGGAAAAAAAACCCCAATTTCATTCAATCCTTAAAACCTAACCTAAAAGCAATTATCTCATTCTCACGTTCACCGCTGCTCTCACACTCTCTCCGCCTCTGCCCGCTTCTCACCCACCACCACCGTCCGCCTCTCACCCACCTTCACCTCTCGATATCTCACTCTCAGTCTGTCCTCTCCTAGTCTCCCCACCGCCACCGTCCTCCGCAATCCATCGCCCTCCTCCGGCTTCTCCTATGCTTCAGGTAAGACCCACCGCCACCTGTTATTTGTCCTGTGATTTGCTCCATGAGATTAACTACTATTACATGCTTCCCTTTTATTGATTTTGGTCTAGGTTTTGGGTTTGGGTGATTTTTGGAGTTTATTGAAGAGGTTTTTTTTTTGGGTTTCTTTAGGATCTAGGTTTTGAAGTTTGGGGTGAGAGATTTGTGGGTTTTTTTTCCCTTGGTTTAGATGGGGATTTGCTGAATGATGAATCATATCAACATAGGATTAGAATAACCTTTGTTATAATTATCGTAACTCGACCCATCAATGGTCACATATGTCAATATAACTAAATGGCATGGATCATGATGTGGATGTGTATCATGGAAATTTCATGCATTGTGATCTCAACATGCCTATTTCCAACTAGTTCTGCTTAAAACTTAGTGAAATCAAACTATATCCAAAATCAGAGTATGAATAAATCGAAACTTTATTTCTGCAGAAAGTAACTTTAAGATATCCTTAAACCGAATAACCGAAACATGTCTATATTATAGAAACACAAAAAATTACAAACTCCCATTAAAACTAAATTTCCTGAAAATACATGACACCCATACAAGTAATGTGCTCATGAAACACTTTGGGTGGCAATCCTTTAGTAAGCGAATCCGCAACCTTTCTTAAAAGAATCCACAACCATGGAGTTTGTACCAATGTGTTCTATAAACACCTGTCCATTCTGAACTCCTTTCTTAACAATTAGAAACTTAATGTCTATATATTTAGACTTCATCAAGCTCTTATTGTTTGTAGAATACAAGATAGATTTAATACTATCTTTGCACCCAGCAAAATCAGAGTCAGTATACCCAAGGATCTCAAGCTAATCTGACCTTTGACATGTGAGTATATAGTCTTTCATTTTCTGTAAGTACCACAAGACTCGTTTTATTACTTTCAAATAGTTTATTCCTGGATTGCTTAAATATCTGCCTAGCATCCCAACAATGTACGCAATATGAGGACACGTACATACCCGAATATACATCAGACTCCATATTTCTTATGCATAAGAAATCTTCTGCATTTTATTTTCCTTAAAATCATTCTTAGGGCACTAAATGAGATTAACTTTATCTCTCTTAGCTACATGAGTATTATGTGATTTACAATGTTGCATATCATATCTATTGAGAACTTTTTCGATATAGACCTTTTATGATAATCATAAAGTACCTCGAGAGCGATCTCGGTGTATTTGTATGCCTAACACAAAAAGAGGCGTCACCAAGGTCTCATCTCAAAATTCTTAATTAGAAATATCTTGGTTTCGTGTAATATGTATATATGGTTACTGGCAAGCAAAATGTTATCGACATATAAAACCAGAAAAATATACTTGCTCTCACAAAACTTATGGTATATGTAATCATCGACCAAATTCATCTCAAAACCAAATAAGATAATCACTAGATGAAACTTGAAATACCATTGTCGAGGTGCTTGCTTGAATCAATAAATAGATTTCTTAAGTTTGCAAACCATATTATTTGGGTCTCCCACCATAAAGTTTTCTAGCTACACCATATAAATCGTCTCATCAATATTACTACTGAAAAACGCAGTCTTTACATCTATCCAATGTAACTCAAGATCGAAATGCGCTACCAATGCCATTATAATCTTAAAGGAATATTTCTAAGAAACTTGATATAAAATTTCTTTGTAGTTAATGCCTTCTTTTTGTGTAAAGCCCTTTACAACAAGACAAGCTTTGTACCTCTCTATATCGTCTTTCGAATCATTCTTGATCTTAAATATCCATCTGCAACCAATGAGTTTCGCACTTTCTGGCAATAAGACAAGATCATATATGTAATTATTTTTTATGGGCTTAATATCCTCATTTATGGCATCAATCTACTTCTGAGAATAAGAACATTCCATGGTTGACGGAAGTTGATCAAATTATCTTCCATCACTCCAATGTCAACCTCATGTTCTTGGAGAAATACAATGTAGTCATCTAGCATCGCACTTCTCCTTTCTATAGTGGATCTCCTTAATGGCAAGGTTCTTGAGGTGGTAGAGTTTATTCTTCTAAAACAATTTATTGAATGGGAGGTTCTCTAACATTCTCTTGAACAAAGTTAAGAATGAAAACTTGATCAATACCAATAGCACCTATGGGAATATCAACATTTTCCTCTTCAAAGACAAAGTCTCCGGCTGTCTCCCCCCCCCCCCCCCGGAAACTTGATATCCTCAAAGAATCAGATATTTCCCAACTCGAAAATCATCTTAGTTATAGGATTATAAAACTTGTACCCCCGGGATCTTTCAGAGTATCCAACAATATAACACTATCTTATGCCCACAACACAACTGGATTCTCAGTGTTTAATTTTCTCTTTACACCTTATGCACTTAATTGTAGAGATTTATTAAATGAAGCAATTGTAACAACTGAATAATCATTATCGTAACCTAACAAAGAACCAAAACCAACCACTTTTTGAATTATAAAACAAATTAAAAAATTTATTCCTGAAAGAATAAGAATATCCAGATTTTTTCCAAAATATAAATTAAAATCAAATTTCGTATAAAATGGCGGTATAATAAATGTCTCATTAAGATTCAAATAAAATTCAGTTTTTAACAATAATCTAAATTTTTCAATTGCTTCAGCTTGAACTGTCTTACCATCACCTACATAGATGTGTCTTTCACCATCATTTGGTTTTCGACAATTGAGGCAACCCCTTTTTAGCACGCCATATGTGAAAGTTGGTATAATGCTTCTTTATGTGCCCTTCAGCTTTACAAAAGTAACATTAATATTTTATAGTTTACATGGTTTCTTTTCTTATTTCTTTTGTGATGCCATATCTGTAACTTCCTTATCCTTCTTCATTTTATTTCCCCTGTCCTTTCTTTTAGAGGTTAAGACAATGTGATAACTTTCTACCTTATTTTGCTTAAGCCTTTCCTCTTCCTGAATTCAGTATGAGATGAGCTCATTTAGAAACTAAGTCTCTTTCTGACAATTGTAACTCACATTAAACTAGCTAAACTGTGTTGAAAGAGATATCAAAACTAAATGAACCAACAAGTCCTCAAAGAGTTCTAACTTAAGTGCTTCTAGCTTGAAAGCAAGATAAGACATCTCCACGATGTACTCTCTGACATTACCTTTGCCCCTATACATTATTGAAATTAGGTTTGCCAAGAGCGTACCTATTTTAGCCTTCCCGTTCTCGACAAACCTCTTTTCAATGTCCACAAGGATTTCTTTAACCGTAGTTATCTTTTCATATATCGTACACCTAATACTTTTGGAATGGCATTTTTCATAATCATGACATACATGCGATTTAATTTGTCCACTTCTCTTTATCTGTTTTCTTATCAAAAGTATTTTTATCCATAAGAGGTGGAAAAAATCAACCCTTAACGCAAGGTCAAGATTTATGACTCCAAGAATTATCAAGAGGTTCTCTTACCATGAATTGAATTTCGTGCCATTTAGCATAGGAATAGAGTTGACACTAGCAGTAATATTACCAAAAGTATTCATAAAAAATAACAATAAATATACAAAACAAGCTCACATAAGTCTTAAAATAAATTCAAATAAAGGTAATTCCCTTCTCAAGATACTGTGTGTTCCATTAATATTTCATCGTTGGACAAAAAATACTAACTTGTAAGTGATATCATGTTATAGTAATCAAACATTAATAATAAGAATATGTAGAACAATAAATCTTCATCTGGGTCGATCTATTAGTCACATGAAAAAAAGCTAAAAATCATCATGTGTTTACTACCATTCGTGTACATCTAATTTTGTTAAATGTCAACCTTCCTTTGGGCCGGCTAAAATTTACATAAGTTACAAGCATATAACTGTTTATATTTTAAAACAAATTAATTTTCACAAGAGATGTCACTTTAGCAACATATTATTTCAATTAATTTGTCTCATAATATATATATATATATATATATAGAGAGCGTTTCAGAGAGCGTTTCACGGACCGGTACGGACCGGTCCGTACGGACCGGGACCTTTAGCGACGGTTTTCCGTCGCGAATACATTGGGGGTATGTTTTTAGCGACGGAAAAGCGTCGCTAAAGGTCCCGGTCCGTACGGACCGGTCCGCATGTGAAAATTTCCGTATATACTTAATTATACCAATATTTGGATTTAATCTGGTTGGGTCAAAACTTATTGGGTTATAAACCCATATCTATATTTTGACCCATATAACTTAATTTATTAATCCAAAACTTAGGCCTTAAAATTTATGTGTCCATGTATACCGGTATAATACGCAAAACCAATTCCGGTACGCAAAATACCTTAAATCTTATGGTCTTGTGCGTACATATAAAATTTAATATAAATAAATATTGGTACGCGTATACCTATCTTAATGGGTGAAATTAAAGTTCTTAGATATATATATATATATATCTACAATCGGCAGATTCACTAAAAGACTAGAAAAAAAATTACTTAAACCAATTTTTATATATAATTAGAACAATATATATGTACTTTAGCCTTAACTTAAACCATAGACATGTAAAAAAAGAATCTTGACACATAACTATCTTAAACATATAAATATGCATGCATATATATTTATATATGAAAGTCGGCAGCAACAATATATATATGTTGTCCTTATATTCCACTGCCGAATATGAATATATATATATATATATAACCTTACCTATACATCCTTATATTTATATAAATAAATTCTTCACACACACACATGTATATATTTATGAAGTACACGCATATATATATATAGATAAATAAAGTACATAGGTTGTCCAAAGTTTTAATATTTTTTTAAATTTTTTTTTACTTGCATGTAGCTTTAAAGCGTGCGCGCGCACACATATATGTTTATATATGAAAATTTTTAAGTAAGGACCATTATTTAATAATTATATTTACGAACAGGGTCATTTGGCATGTTTTCTAATGGATTTTTTAATGAAATTTGGTGAGAATGTTCTTCATCGTGTGTAGATCACATCCACCAAATTTCATTAAAAAAAATTAACCAGAAAGTGTGTTAACTATATGATTGAAAAATATTAGTACAGAAATAGATATATAAAATCTAATATTTTTCAATCATGTAGTTAACCCACTTGCCAATTAAATTTTTTGATAAAATTTGGTATAGATGATCTACACATGATGAAGAACATTCCACCAAATTTCATCAAAAAATTTCATTGGGAAGCATTCTAAATAACCCGATCTGTAAATATGATTCTTAAATAGTGGTCCTTACTTCAAATATACCTTATATAATCATACACAAATATATAGAATCTGAATTCCAGGCTTTGCTCAATATTTAAATAAAATACACAGATATATTTATATATATATATATATATATATATATATATATATAACAGGGAAGCTAATATTGACACATACCAAAATACTTTCTAACATTTCAACATTAACTCGGTCCTTAAAGACCGAGTATGTGTACATTGGCTCGACCTGTAAAGATTGAGTATATGTGTACATACTCGATCATTAGAGGCTGAACCAGTGTAATTTTTTTTACTCAAAAATGGCTCGATCCCTAAGAACCGAGTATATGTACACATACTCGGTCCTTTAAGGACCGAGTAAATAAGATGGAGTGTTAGTGAGTGTTTTAGGTGATGTTTGGTTGATGTTTTGAGTTAAGTTTTTAAGTTGAGTTTTTGAAATGTGGTGTTTGGTAGAATTTGGAAATATGTTGAAAAGTGAATTTGATTTTTGTTTTAGTTTTTTTTAATCAACTAAAAAATTTCAAAAAATAGTCACAATGGATCTTATTTTATAGATTTCGACAAGTAGGTTTTAAATATCTATTTTTTATTTAATTTTAATTTTTGAATTTAAAATTATGGTGTTTTAAAAAAAAATTAGAGTGAAAAAATAAAATGAAATAAATTTTGAGAAGTGTAAAAATAAAATTATTTTGAGTTGAGTTTTTAAAATTTAAAAAAAAATAACAAAAAAGACCTTAGCGTGTGTCAAGAGTGCCTACTTATATAAAGTAGACGCATATATATAATCATGTGGCTTTGCTTTAATATATATATATATATGGATGCGTTTGCAATGGTTACCTTCTCTCTCTACTCATTGATGGGTACTGACAATAATTAATGCACATTGGTGAGGTGTCAAATCTTTTAACCTGTTATAGCAGGTAAGGTGACCTGTTCTATTTTTTTATTTTTTAATTAAAGTTTAGGTGGTGTTTAATTGAGATTTTAAAATCAAGTTTTTAAAATTTTTATTAAAAAGTCAACTTTACTTCACACTTTCCAAATTACTTTACTTTCTCTCTCATAAAATTTTTAAAATACCATAACTTTAAATTTAAAAATTGAAATTAAATAAAAAAATATATATTTGAAACCTAATCATCGAAATCTATAAAACAAGATTCATTGTTACTATTTTTTTAAATTTTTTTTACGAGTTTTTTTGAATTGGTTGAAAAAAACTTTAATAAAAATTAAATTCACTTTTCAAAATATGTTTTAAAATCTCAACCAAACAAGATTCCTTAAATGTTTTATTTGCCAAATAAACCTAGGATAACCCAATTCCAAATTAGGATAAGTGTTTATGAGTGTTTTCGTCTTTTCAATTTCATAGTTAATTAATAACATAAGTTTATTGAAAATAACACTTTCAAAATATATTTGATTTTGAATTTATATCTCTATACAACAGGTTTACAAATTACATACAACTCAAGTACTATTTCAATAACACTTTCAATTTAATCATTTTATTATCATTCGTGACAAATCATATCATAATAAAAACTCAAAAATTAATTTGAAACGTCTCATATAGCATGTGCTACTGGTTTTATTAGTCACTGTTCAACTAAATAATAATTTTAACACAATAACATAAAATAATATTAATAGAAACTTATTTTCTTAATTTAAAGTATTTCAAACAAACTCAACTTCTTATAATTTGATCAGATACTGAAGTATACGTATGATTTAAGGGAAAATTTTATAAATAATTTGTCGTTACTTTAATTTCGTGCTTAAATACAATAAAGCACTACTTTTATATAAAATAATTAAATTAGTATAGCGAATAAGTAGGAGTCAATACAAATTCAAGTTAATACTTTAAAAGTGGGAAAGTTTGTCGAAATCCAATATTTTGGGAATTTAGATTAAAACAGTTTTTACATTTTGATTTTTGAAATTATTTTAACTAAGAAACTAAACCAATTAAATTAAAGCTAGCAAGTACGTAATCAATAATAAAAAATCACAAGGAAAGAGAATCCACCACCATGGATATAAACAAAAAAGTATCTAATTATATTTTTAATATCCATCCCTACTATATAAACAAATTCAAAATCACCATCATTATTTTTTAAAAACTAATGTAAATAAAAATAGGTATCGCCTGTATTCTCATTTATGGTGATCACAAGAGATCTATCATTTATTTTAAAAGCAATTAAAGTACTAGAAAGAAAACACGTTATAATAATGGTAATTTCAAAATCTATTTTAATTCGGGACGAATAATTAAAAATCAATTAGAATTAAAATAAGTCCATTACGTCCATGGCAGTTCATTCCTCCATTTTGAGAGATAATTTAGCCAAGCATATTAAATAAATAATACATTAAAACAAAATAATAATTCATCATTAAAATTTAAAATTAAAGTACTTGAATACAAATTATAGATAATTAAAAAGTTCGAAAGCGTCCCACTTTATGATGCTCGAACTAGCGTGTACTGCATGGTTTTACGCTGTCCATTTCTTCACCTTCAATACTTCGGCCACATGACAACTAGTTTTTGAAGGATTTTATCTATTTTTTGTATCCTTTTTCTATGATTTTAGGTGTAGAGGATAAGTCTATATTTAGTAATAATAGATACAAGTTTAAAAGGTTTAGAAAACTATAATTGTAAAAGAAATAACACATATGAGTTCAATTAATTAAGAAAGAATAAGGAGTTGTATTTTAATTATGAGAGAATATTAAATTGGAATATTCTTTCTTCTTTATCTTCCTTTCTGATCTTTAATATATTTCTTCCACCTTTTTATCACAATTTACTTCTTTCCTACAAAAAGACAAAATAAATATTATTCCTCCATAATTTAGGCATTAATTATATTCTAACAAAATATTATTTACAGGTTTAAATAACAATTTGAGGCACTTATCAACACACGACTTCCTAAATAACACTTAAAATATATCTTATTTAGTATTAAATAATTAATTATTTAGTTCAATAATCAATGTATTGTGTTTGACAAATAAATTAATACTTTGTTAAAAAAATATTTTCAATTAACTATGTTATTAATACTTTCACCCCATAGTAATAATAATAGTAATAATAATAATTAAGATTTAAGAATGAAGTATACATATTCTTCTATAATGACAATCACAGTAGACTTATTTCATGTTTATCAAATTTTCAATATATAATCATATAAAGTATTCATGATCATGTAATTAATTAGTTAGTACGACATTTGGTACTGTAATTTATAATACGAATAGTATTTTCTTTCACTAAAATGATTTTTGAGAGGATAATTATGTAAACAACATACCATAAAACTTTGAGATTTATTTTGTACTTCAAAAAAAATATTTTTTATGAATTTATGTGAAATAAATGAGCCTACAAACAATTCTAAAAAAATTCATCAAAATTTTAATTATTTTTTGAAAGGATCACCATTCTCAAGTATTTTTATTTTTCTTTTTTGTTGTACATAATTTTTTTTCTTTTTAAAATTGTAGCATCTTATCATTTGATAATTAATTTGAAATTTAGAGTTTTCAGAATTAATAAAAAATATATATATATATTTAATACTTATGTTCTTGGTTGACCTTTGTGACAATATTTCGATTACATGTTCAAATTTAAAATATTTGTTTGAGATGTTTTGTTTGAATTTGAGCTTTTGTTATTTATATTTTTTTATTATTTTATTTTTTAGTAGTTGTTATCTTTAATAAGGGGTAGTTTTGAAAATAACTATCTTTTTTTTTTAATAAATTAAAATTTATTTTGTCATTGATTAAAAGGTTGTCCTTGAAACTAATCCTAAAAATAGAATGTCCTTTGTTAGAATGAGAGTAATTGATTTGTACTTTAAAAAGAATCCCCATATTTTTATTGATTTAATTAACGTAGATGTACCTATTAATCAACTTTATTTTTTAATATTAAATTATTAATAAAATAATATTTATAAAATTAAATCAATAATATTTTTTTGTTAGTTTGTCCACACTTAAGAATTAATTTAGGAAACAATACTAATTAACTTAAAAATGTAGATTAACTACAAGATATCAATATAAATAAAATCATACATTTTATTGGGGTAAAAAATAGGGATATCCTATATTGGAATTACAAAATCATGTAATGAATATCTAATTTATGATTCCTTAAAATTAAATAGAAAAAAAATGACATGTCATCAGGTATCAACAAGTTACCCACTTAACCTTGCATTTAATATTTTGTATTCTCTCATGTGCATTAATTATGTTAGCCAACTACACATTTGATCTCAACCATTGATTTTTCATCCAATGGTTAATATTACAATAACCATCTATGGGTAAAAAAAGCAGTAACCATTGAAACCTCACCCATATATATATATATATATATATGTATGTATGATTTGACCAAACATTATTTGTGATTACACCATTATACATATATATATATATATGATGTGACTGAATCAATGGATATAGATCTAAATTGAAAATAAATCGATTCTTAATAACTTAATATGAAAATTCTTCTAATATTGCTTGTTAGATATTATTAGATCCAAATAAGCATAAACTCTAAGATCGTTTATATCGTATTATCAATAATTAAAAGATTAATATGCGGAAACATACCTGAATTCATAGCTTGTATTTTGTAGTCGAGTGGTTAGCCTTCTAGATTTACACGTATTTATTTAGATAATCTTTTAAGTTTTCTCTATGCTCTCTATAATGATGGGAGATCAACAGGAATATACTACGTACGTGCAATATAGAGATCATAACCAATAATCAAAAGATTAATATGCGAAAGCGTATATGAATATGTAGCGTGTATTTTGTAATTAAATTTGTCATTTTTAGACACTTACAATTAAATTAAATATATATATATATATATATATTAATAAGTCTCTTTCAAAAATTAATAGAAGAAAATATTTTGTGCTAAAATTCAACAAGTTTCACTCAAAAAATAAAATAAGAAATCACGTGGTTTCTAGGAACGTTCGTTGCTTTAGTGGTTTCTAGGAACGTTCGTTAATTTTGGTGCAAAATAACAACCAAAACTCATCGTAAGCTTGACTTTTGGTTTATCAATTATGAATGATTTCCCTTATGAGCGGAGTAATAGACCTGTTTTTGGTGGGTGTTTATTTTTTAAAATTTTAAAAAACTAATTTTACTTTTATACTTTTTAAAATTTATTTAACATTTATTTTTTCTCTCTAAAAAAGTTTTTAAAATATTATAATTTTAAATTCAAAAATAAAAATTAGATAAAAGATATATATTTGAAACCTACTCGTCGAGATCTAGAAAATAATATCCATTGGGACTATTTTTTGAATTTTTTTAATGAAATTTTTTAGTTGGCTAAAAAAAACTTTAAAAAAAATAAATTCACTTTTAAACATACTTCCAAATTCTACCAAATACCAGATTTTAAAAACTCAACATAAAACATTAACCAAACATCACCTAAATATTCTCTCCCAGAATTCTATTTTTGTAAGAAGTTAAAATATAAATTAAAAAAATATGGTGTTTGTCTTCTTACTTTATGACTTTTTCGGTGAAAAAATATTCTTTGGCGATTGATAAAGTTTTTTAACAAAACATAATAAAAGTTTGAGAACATCTATTCATAAAAATAACTAGATGTAGATAACATGTTATCGCATACCTCAAATTATTTTTTAATTTCTTATAAAAATCAAGATTTTTTATTTTTCTAGGAGAGGAAAGTGATTGGAAATGAGTAGTTTCACTAAAAACAGGTACCACATTAAAGAATTACAAGTTGTCGGTAAACGATTGCTACATAAATATATATATATATATATATATATACACATATAGAGGGGAAGAATATAAAGAGAATCATTTTTTTGTTTTTAAATGCAGATTAATTATTTTGAGGGTGTTAATCGATAATATTTTTTATGAAATTTTGTGAAAATGATCTCCATGATTAATAGATCGTTTCTACGAAGTTTTATCAAAAAATTCAACTGAAAAGTGAGTTAGCTAAATATCTTAAATTTTAACTGTTTAATCCTTAATCTAACATTGGGCTTATATGTGAAATAATTATGTGTTGTGGACTGTCGAATGGTTAAATCCACTTTAAAAGTGATCAAATAAGGTTTAACTTATTTGGGTTTAAATGTATCTAATAGGATGTTGGCCTTTAATGTGTAAATACTTAAGAGTCATTCTATTTTTATGATGGGCTAAAATAGAAATACTAAATAGATAGTAGGGTTTACTATTTATATATATATATTGTGGTTATAGTCCCCCCAGATCACACGCACGTATTCTGTCTCTATTGAGTCTCCATCATCACAGAGGGCATAGAGAAGGCATAAAGGATTCTCTAAAGAAATACGTGTTAATCTAGAAGGCAAACCACTCAGTTACAAACACACGTTATGGATTCAGGTACGCTTTCGCATATTAATTTATTGATTCTTGGTGATATGACATGAACGATTCTAGGGTTTATGGTTATTTAGAACCAACAAGATCTAACAAGTGGTATTAGAGAGATTTTTATGTTAAATTATTGAAAATTATTTTTTTTTATTAAGATTTATTGATTAATATATATATATATATATATTCGGTCAAATCAGTTGTTTGGATTCAATTATTTTATATATATTGATCGGCTGTATTTATGATTTAGATGAAGTTATACATGTTTATTTATATGCATATACTGATTAAAGTTTTATTATCAAATCATCCATAATTTATATATATAATTAGGTCCCATTGCAGCATATATATAAACTAGGGGTAGCCCGTGCCAAAGGCACTGTAGTGTAACTCGTAAAAACAAAAGTTTAATTTATGGTAAAAACTACTTGTGGCTAAGAACAACCAGCATGGTAATTAATCATATCTCAATGTGGTTGTGGTGATACTTCCTACCAAAGACCAAAGAACAAATTTTAAGAAAAATCACAAACCAATTTGGATAAAAGTAAAATGTTGTTCCATTAATACTAATTTGGAGCACAATTAATAGACCAATTTCCGAATTACATGTATATTTCAAAAAGTCAATTAGGCCACAGATCAAACATAGAGGGCAAGAATTAAATATTGGACATCATGTAAATACATTAATTTCTGCTATGTACGGACTTAGAAACGGTGATGAGTTTATATCATGACATAATTTTTCTTGCAAAAACAACATAAAAAGAAACTTATTTTATAAGGAGAATGTCAATTCAATTATCCTCAGAAAAAAAATAGATTAGTAGTTTACTAAAACATGAAGCATATACAATAGGCTTTGTGCTGGCTTGAATCTTCGTATTCATGTAAGCGTCTGATACCATAATAATAATAATAATAATAATAATAATAATAATAATAATAATAATAATAATAATAATAATAATAATGACGACGACAATGACGATGAAGATGACAATGATTATTATCAAGTTAATAGGTTAATCATGCCTTGTCACGTAACATGTTTATTAAGCACGATAGGCGGGTGTCATGTACTAAATACGTTGTGTCAAGTTAAGATAAATGACACGGTTAATTAATCAGTTGGTGTTCAAGTTGACACAATTACTTTAGTATTGTGTCTCGACACAACCCGCAAACACAAATTACACCTCTATCATAGTAGACTTTACTCAAACATTACTGTTAATTTTATGTCTTCATTTACTTACTTTAGGCTCGATTTGATAACAATATGGAAAAGGAAAATAAAGATGAGCATGAGATGGAGACATATCATCACATAGCTCAACTCATTTTCTAATTTTTTACACAAATCAAGAGTTTTTCTTATCATATTCCATATTGATATCAAATAGAACCTTAGTTTTCAAAGGTTTGACACTTACCAAACACCCAAAAGTAGGCTAATTGTGCCATGTCTCATTACTTGTTTAACACAACCTGTTTATTAAACGGTCGCGTTGTGTAACATGTTTACTAAACATGCTGCGTCTGAGTTGAGATAAATTACATGATTTGAAAGTGATTTCCTTTAATTTATTTTTTGGTTTCCAAATTACATTCCCACAGCCACACACATAAACAAATGAAAGAAATTTCAAAGGGAAAAAACAAAAGCTCAAAATGAAATCTTAGATTTTGAAAAGTTATTGAAAGATATAGAACGGAAAGAGGAGACTAAGAAGGGATAAATACCTGAGTTAAAGGTAGCATGAGGATCCCGCATTCTCCGCGGTTGATGACGGTGTAGTCCTCACCCTTGCATGCAAATTCAAAGAAAAAGAGCACACTAAATTGTTAAATTGATTACAATTGATAAATTAAAAGAATCTGAAATAAAATTAAAAATCGAGGAAGTTGGGTTTTGAATGATGATGAAAAAAAATATGGGGTACCTTACATGGGTACTCTTAAAACCATTGAAGACAAATAAACCCACCAGTTATACTTTTCTTCTTTAATTTTCAATGTTCCAATTTTTGACCTTTTAGTAAACGGTATCCCAATTCTTATTATATTCTATGGCATGGAATTGGAGTTAGCAAACACAGTCTAATTGTCTTTCTTGATACAATTGATACATTTGTTTTTATATAAACACAATTTAGTGAACATTAAATTTCGATGCTCTAAATTTTAATAAACAATTTTTATTTTTGAAGAGAACTTTATTATATACATCAATTATCATAAATCGTCTTTTAATACTTATTTTTAGTTCTTGAACCCACATTCCCTTTCATGGGATTCATTTTAACCATTTGTCCTTTTCCTTTAATAAGAAAAAGGAAAAAGAAAAACTCAACCTAAAAATTATTGAGTGTAAAATATATAGATGCTGACATATTATTTTTGAGAGTTCTTTTCATTTATAATATCTATGTATCCATGTCTTATTTCTAATTCCATTCCATTTTCCAAGCTTGAATTTTTGCACTTCTTTTTCCTCCCAGTTTCTTATTGGAAACACGTGGGTCTCTTTTTTTTCTACTTTTATTTTTGGGTTTTTGCTTCAGTTTCTCTGATTCTGTAGGTTTTGTTTATTTGGGATTTTGTGGGATTTTATAGTTTCACTTTGAGCTAAAGATAGATGGTGGGATTGTTGGTGATTTGGATGTGAATGCTTCATACCCATACCCATACCCAGCACTAAAATACCTATTATTTCTCATAACCAACATTTAAATTCCCAAATCAAGCCAAACATAAAATTCGTACCCATACCCAGCATTAAACTATCCATGATTTCTCACCTCCAAATGTAATAAATCCCAAAAGAAAGAAAAGATAGTAGAAAGCCCTAACTGAAACCTCAAAATTGAAAGTGATTGAAATAAATAGAATGATTGAGGGGAATAAAAAAGGGATAGAATGAAGGGAGAGGGGAGAATATGGAGCAAAAGGGGTGTTTGGCGGTCGGTCTAAATACCTGATTCCTGAGAAGGTAGATGGAGCAGCAGGCAATTGGTGTTTGGCGGTTTTTTATGAAAGAGTCTTCGTGTGAGAGTTCCTTTGAGAGAGAGAGAGAGTGTTTGTGTTTTTTAGAAATTAATAGCCACACAATTTAAGACACACACATTTAAGATTCAAATTCCTTCCTCCCTTATTATATAGATATACGTGTGAAAGAGTCTGAGAGAGCGAGTCTTGTTTAGGGGTAGCCCGTGCCAAGAGAGAGTGTAACTCGTAGCGGGAAAAAATCATATCTCAATGTGGTTGTGTGATACTTCCTACCAAAGACCAAAGAACAAATTTAGGAAAAGTCATAAACCAATTTGGATAAAAGTAAAATGTTGTTCATCCGTTCGTTGGAGCACAATTTTTTAGACCAATCAATTAATAGCCGCACACAGATCAAACATAGAGGGCAAGAATTTTTGGATATGTAAATACATTAATTTCTGACACACAGAAACGGTGATTTTTATGACATAATTTTTCTTGCAAAAACAACATAAAAAGAAACTTATTTTATAAGGAGAATGTCAATTCATTCCTTCCTCCCTCCTCAGAAAAAAAAATATTATATAGATATACAATAGTGTGGCTTGAAATGTCAAATTGATATTAAAAAGTAGTAATAGTAATAATAATAATAATAATAATAATAATAATAATAATAATAATAATAATAATAATAATAATAATAATGACGACGACAATGACGATGACGATATATATATGTATCAAGTTAATAGTGTAATCATGTTGTCATTTATTAAGTCATATTAATCAAGTAATATATAGACACGGTTAATTAATCAGTTGGTGTTCAAAGACACAATTACTTTAGTATTGTGTCTCGACACAACCCGCAAACACAAATTACCTGCTGAATTTTATGTCTTCATTTACTTACTTCAGGCTGCAGCCGGAAAAGGAAAATGCACCCTGAGCATGAGATGGAGACATTCTTTCAACTTATTTTCTAATTTTTTACACAAATCAAGCCGTGCATTTTTTTTTTTTATCAAATAGAACCTTTTTCAAAGGTTTGACACTTAGACAGCAGTGGCTACTTGTGCCATGTCTCATAACACAACCTATAAACGGTCGCGTTGTGTATGTTTATAAACATGCTGCGTCTGAGTTGAGATAAATTACATGATTTGAAAAGTTTCCTTTATTTTTTTTGGTTTCCATTTGTTTAAATTAAGATTTTGTGTATTATATCAATACACATATATATAAATATTTTTTTTGGGATATAAGTTTTTGGGTTATATAGGTTAAGATATGAATATGGGTTTATAATCCAATAAATTTTGACCCAAACAATTTAAATTCAAATATTAGTATAATTAAGTATATATATTTTGAGATTAATTAATTGAAGTGACATGTCGTCAAAGTAACCTCTCTCGTGGAGATTAATTTATTTTAATTTATAAATAGTTGTGTGCTTGTAACTTATGTAAATTTTGACCAGCCCAAAGGAATGTTGACTTTTAACAGAATTGCATGTACACTTATAGTAATAAACATGTGATAATTATTCAGTTTTTCATGTGAACAATAAATTGGCTCAAAGGAAGATTTATTATTTGACATACCCTTATTATCAGTGTTTGATTACTACAACAAGATATCAATTGCAAGTTAGTATTTTTATCCAAAGATAAAATATTAATGGAGCATCTGGTATCTTGAGATGGGAATTACCTTTATTTGAATTTATTATATTTGTTTTAGGATTTATGTGAGCCTGTTATGTTTGTTTATTGTTGTTTTCTGTGGATTCAGATATGAATACTTCTGCTAATATTATTGCTAGCATCAACTCTATTCCTATGTTAAATGACACAAATTTTAAATTATGGTAAGAGAACCTTCAAATAGTTCTAGGAGTCATGGATCTTGACCTTGCGTTAAGGATTGATTTTCCCCCACCTTTTACGGATAAAAGTACTCCTGAAGAGAGAAAAGATCTAGAGAAGTGGGATAGATTGAATCGCACGTGTGTCATGATTATGAAAAAAGCCATTCCGGAAGCATTCAGAGGCACAATATCTGAAAAGATAACTACGGCTAAGGAGTTACTTGCAGACATTGAAAAAAGGTTTGTTAAGAACGAAAAAGCTGAAATCGGTACGCTCTTGACAAACCTACTTTCAATGAGGTATAAGGGTAAGGGTAATATAAGAGAGTATATCATGGAGATGTCTCATTTTGCTTTAAAATTAAGAGTACTTAAGCTAGAACTCTTTGAGGACTTGCTGGTGCATTTAGTTTTTATATCTCTTCCAACACAGTTTAGCCAGTTCAAGGTGAGCTACAATTGTCAGAAAGAGACTTAGTCTCTGAATGAGCTCATCTCATACTGTATTCAAGAAGAAGAAAGGCTAAAGCTAGATAAGGTAAAGAGTGCTCATATTGCCTCAACCTCTAAAAGTAAGGACAATGGGATAAAAAGAAAGAAAGATAAAGAAGCTGCAAATGTGGCACCACAAAAGAAACTAAAAAAGAAACCGGGCGAACCGAAAAGTACTGGATGCTACTTTTGTGGAGCTGAAGGGTACATAAAGAACCATTGCACCAACTTTCACGCATGACGTGCTAAGAAGGGTATGTTTCTTAATTTGGTTTGTTCTAAGGTTAATTTAACTTCGGTACCTAGACACACGTGGTGGATATATTCTGGTGCAACAACTCACATCAGTGTGTCTATGCAGGGTTGCCTCCATTGTCGAAAGCCAAATGATGGTGAAAGATACATCTACGTAAGTGACGGCAAGACGGTTCAAGTTGAAACAATAGGAAAATTTAGATTATTATTATTAAAGACTGGATTTTATTTGAATTTAAATGAAATATTTATTGTACCGTCTTTTAGACGGAATTTAATTTATATTTCTGCTTTGGATAAATCTAGATATTCTTGTTCATTCACTGATGAAAAATTTATTTTGTTTCATAATTCAAAATTGGTTGGTTCCGGTTCCTTGTCAGGTTATGATAATCTTTATTCAATTGATACAAATACTTCATTTAATGAATCTCTGCAATTAAGTACACGATGTGTAAAAAAAAAATTAACCACTGAAAATTCAGCTACGTTATGGCACAGAAGATTAGGTCATATCTCCAAATGGAGAATAGAGTGACTTGTGTCAAACCAAATTCTAGATCCCTTAGATTTCACAAATTTTGATGTTTGTGTTAATTGTATAAAGGAAAAACAAACCAATAAAAGGAGATTTGAAGCCAACAGGACTTCGGACGTCTTAGAACTTATACATACGGACATTTGTGGGCCATTTCCAACAGTTGCTTAGAATGGTCAACAATATATTATAATGTTCATAGACGATTTTTTCAGATATGGCTACATATACCTCCTTCATGAAAAGTCCCAGTCACTGGATATGTTCAAAAATTTTAAAGCTGAAGTTCAGAACCAACTCAACAAGAAAATTAAAAGCGTCAGATCTGATCGTGGTGGTGAGTACTAAGGTAGATATGACGGTTCAGGTGAACAACGTCCAGGGCCGTTTGCTAAGTTCCTAGAGGAATGCGGTATCGTCCCACAGTACACTATACCAGGTTCGCCCACCATGAATGGTGTTGCTAAAAGACGAAATAGGATGCTTAAGGACATGGTGAGGAGTATGATTTGTCATTCTACCTTACCAGAATCACTCTGGGGAGAAGCAATTAAAACTGCAGCATATATCCTTAACAGGGTTCCAACTAAAACAACTGTTAAAACCCCTTATAAGCTTTGGACAGGTAAGACGCCTAGTTTAAAGCACTTACACATTTGGGGATGTCCAGCTGAGGCAAGGCCTTATAGGCCTAATGAGAAGAAACTGGACTAAAAAACAGTGAGTTGCTATTTTGTTAGATATTCTGAAAGATCTAGGGGGTACAAGTTTCATGATCCCACGACTAAGTCGATTTTCGAATCGGAAAATGCCCGTTCTCCAAGGAAGTAGAGTTTGCGGGGGGAGATACAACTAGAGATTTTGTCTTTGAAGAGGAATATGTTGATATTCCCACAGGTGCCATTGGCATTGATCAGGTTTCCATTCCTGACTTTGTTCAAGACACAAATCAAGATAATGTCAGAGAACCTCCCATTCAAGAAATTGTTCCAGAAGAACAAACTCTACCACCTCAAGAACCTATGCCATTAAGGAGATTTACTAGAGAAAGGAGAAGTGCGGTTCTAGATGACTACATTGTATTTCTCCAAGAATATGAGGTTGACATTAGAGTGATGGAAGATGATTCGATCAACTTCCGTCAAGCTATGAAAAGTTCTAATTCTCAGAAGTGGATTAATGCCATGAATAAGGAGATTAAGTCCATGAAGGCAATCACGTATTGGATCTTGTCCCATTGCCAAAAGGTGCGAAACCCATTAGTTGTAAATGGATATTTAAGACCAAGAGGGATTCGAAAGGTGATGTGAAAAGGTACAAAGCTCGTCTTGTTGCAAAGGGCTTTACACAAAAGGAAGGCATCGACTATAAAGAATCTTTCTCTTTGGTTTTCTCGAAAGATTCTTTTAAGACTATAATGGCATTGGTGGGGCATTTCGATCTTAAGTTACATCAGATGGATGTAAAGACGGCATTTCTCAATGGTAACATTGATGAGACGATCTATATGGTGCAATCGAAAAACTTTGTGGTGGGTTTCCAAACTTAAGAAATCCATCTATGGGCTCAAGCAAGCATCTCGACAATGACATTTCAAGTTTCATCAAATAATCATCTTATTTGGTTTTAAGCTGAATTTGGTCAATGATTGCATATACCATAAGTTTTGTGGGAGTAGGTATATTTTTCTAGTTTTATATGTCGATGACATTTTGCTTGCCAGCAACGATATAGGCATATTGCACAAAACCAAGAGATTTCTGACTAAGAATTTTGAGATGAAAAATCTTGGTGATTCCTCTTTTGTGTTAGGCATACAGATACACCGAGATCTCTCTCGGGGTACTTTAGGATTATCATAAAAGGACTATATCGAAAAGGTTCTCAAGAGATATAGCATGCATGATTATAAACCAGGTGATACCCCTGTGGCTAAGGGAGATAAGTTTAGTATTAGTCAGTGCACTAAGAATGATTTTGAGGAAAAAGAAATGCAAAAGATTCTTAATGCATCAGCAGTGGGGAGTTTGATGTATGCTCAGGTATGTATGCGTCCGGATATTGCGTACATTGTTGGGATATTAGGTAGATACTTAAGCAATCCAGGAATGGACCACTATAAAGCAACAAAACAGGTATTGCGTTACTTACAGAGAACAAAAGACTACATGCTCACATATCGGAGGACAAATCAGCTTGACATCGTTGGGTTTACTGACTCCGATTTTGCTGAATGCCAAGATAGTATGAAATCTACGTCGGGTTATGTTTTTCTGCTGGCTGGGGGTGCTATCTCTTGGAAAAGTGCTAAACAGTCTCTTATAGCTTCTTCTACCATGGCGGCAGAGTTCATAGCATGTTATGAAGCATCCAACTACGGAATATGGCTGTGAAATTTTGTCACGGGATTGAGGATAGTAGATAGTGTTGAAAGACCACTCAAGTTATTTTGTTACAATAAGTCAGCAGTCCTATATTCCACAAACAACAGGAGTTCGATGAAATCTAAGCATATAGATATCAAGTTTTTAGTTGTCAAAGAAAGAGTTTAGAGTGGAGATTTGTCTATAGAACACATCGGTACAAACTCCATGGTTGCAGATCCGCTTACTAAGGGGTTGCCACCCAAAGTGTTTCATGAGCACACTGCTCGTATGGGTGTCATGTCTTTTCTGGATATTCAGTTTTAGTGGGAGTTTATAATTTTTGGTGTTTATATGATATAGACATATTTGGTTATTTCGGTTTAAGGATATTTTAAAATTTTCTGTAGAAATAAAATGTCGGTTTATTTACACTCTCATTTAAACATTGTTTGGTCTCACTAAGGTTTCAGACATAAATATATATTTTTTAATTTTTTATGTTATAATTACCCAATGTCTAAATAAAAAAAGGAGACCAAAAAATTTATTTTTTGTGATAGAAAAATGCTAGGAAATGAGTATTCGACTACAGGTACCACATTAAACAATTACGAGTTCTCACTGCTAAATGATTGTTACATAAATATATATATATATATTTGAAAATTTTCAAGTAAGAATCTTATTAAAAAATTTGGTGAGATGCTATTCATCATGTCTCAAACATCTCCACCAAATTTTATTAAAAAATTCAATTGAGAAGCGGATTAACTATAAGATTAAAAATATTAGTTCAGAAATAGATATACAAAATTTAATATTTTTTCAATTACGTAGTTAACTTATTTTCCTGTTGATTTTTTTTATAAAATTTGGTGGACCCACCAAATTTCATCAAAAAATCATATCGAAAAACATGCCAAATGGCCCGATCCGTAAATAAGATCGTTAAATTAAGATCGTTACTTAAAATGTTCTCATATATATATACATCCCCAACTTCTTGGCAGAGAGACCGAAAGGTCTTGGGAAAAAAAAGGAACAGAGAGACTTATTCAAATTTTAATTTCATTAGTGGAAGTAACGAGAGATTGTTGGATCAACTGACAGCTCGTATTTGTTGTGAAGAAAAAGAAGATGTATATCCACGACTACTTTTGGTTGCATATAATTTTGACATTTGTTGCTGCAATTTTTCTTCCTTGTTTACTGTTTGTGAAATCCCTTAACAAGAACAGGGGAATTTCACCACTCCCCAATTCAAATCTTAACAAAGATTCACTCTCAGAACCCCTTTCATCTACTGCTGATTTAATAGTAGGTGAATACGAAGTATTCTTGAGCTTCTGTGGCAAAGATACACGTTACAGCTTCACCGATTTCCTCTACACCTCTCTTCGCGATGCTGGCGTTCGCACTTTCAGGGACGATAACGAGCTTCGTGTAGGAGAAGAGATTGGCTCCGAACTACTCAATACTATCAAAGATTCTAAAATCTTGATACCAATATTTTTTAAAAACTACGCCTCGAGTAAATGGTGCCTAATTGAGCTTGCCCAAATGGTAGAGTGCCAAGCAGAAAGGGGACAAATCATTTTTCCTATTTTCTACAATGTAGATCCATACGAGGTCTGACATCAGAGTGGGAGTTACGAGGTGGCCTTCCGGCAATACATGAATAAGTATTTCAACGGAAAAATGGTTCAAGCATGGAAGGAGGCTCTTGAAAAAGTTGGACAATTCAAAGGATTGGAACTCAAGAAAGAAACTGGCAGGTAATATTATCCTTACTTTAACCATTTAAGTTTTATGTTTGGTAAATAGCACTTTAGCTCCCGTCAAAATAGCTAGATACCCACTCTTTTTCGTAGCCACCTATAGATCTTGGTGTTGTGTGGTTGAATGCTCTTATTTACTTGCCATTGCTTTGATGATTAATTCCACATGCATAAAAATATGCAATATCATCTAGACAACACCACACCATTTTCACAAAGTAAAATTGGATCTAAACTTAATCTAAGGTTTTATTTACATCCAATGCAAAAGGCAAAATCGAGTGAACAACATCCGAATAATTTATCTATATAAGCAGGCATAAAAAACTGCAAACTTTCAGAGTGATGGGTCATGCTCGTTCCGTGGTTGTTGCATTCCTTTGGGAGGCACCTGGAAGTACTAAGCATCCGTCAGTGGTTCTTGATGAGCCAGTGGTGTTTATTCAGGCGGAGGAAACAACTGGTCTAAAGAAGTCATTTGCAAGGTGATTCCCCCTGCTAGGGCATGTATATGTAATTTGGTTTGTTCTTGCCATAGGCCTAGGTTGGCCATGGGGGCTGCTATTTCAGAGATGGCAGATGATTTCTTTTTTGGAGCCATGATAAAAAATGGGTTGTTGATAAAGTAAACTTTTTAGTAAGAAAATCCTTTCCTATAAACGGCACCAAGTTGCTACGGATTGATTGCATGTGCACAGCTCTGGTTAGATTGCCCAGATCCAACTAGGGCTTAAACCGCAATGCTAACAAGCAACGTGGTTTGGACAAAAAAGATACATCTCTATAGCCACTTGTATAACTTTAGTAGAGTTTTAGGGTGACTTACTCTATTGGTTGATTTTTTGATGATCTAGGGTTGAGGATCAATTGAGCGTTTATATAAAAGGCTGAGTACAGGAGTTAAACGTGCAAATGGATTCTAATATGCTAGTGCAGATATAATTAGATAACTTGTCCCATATATGAAGAATGATTCCTTTCACCTTATGTTGCGTAGTTTACTTGCCTGGTGAAGATTACCTTAGTTATCCTCTAGATCCAAATAAATATGGTTGTGGACCTCTTTGAGTGTGGGCACATGGTTTGGGCCGTTTTGTAGCATAAGTGAATTTGGGTCACCGTGGGCATGGCTTAGACTGTTGGCTTCAATGGACAATTCTAAATATTATCCACGTATTGAATATAACAAGTATGGATTTTTTATGCATTCGGGCAACGCCGAGCAGTTGGCCACGGTATACTCCATGTACTGTTCGGGTTCAGACCTGGGGTTTAGTGGATGTGTCCCGATCAAAAGCTATAAAAAGTTCACTTTAGAATTTTACAATAAAATATTAATGTTGTTTGTATTTTTTTTCCTATTGTTGTTGTTGCTTTATAAGTGGTATAATACGAAATATCTTCACATTTAAGTTAATTTCTGCTTGTTTCTTCTTTAAGGCTTTAACATGATTCAATCCTAAATGTGATTTTCTAAAGAAGTCATTAAAGTTTCTGTAATTGTAATTTCCCTTCTAAAAGTTAGTTTCCTTTTTATATAAATTACATAAATGCCAGGCATGAAGGAGAACTAGTAAAAATCATCAAGGATAAAGTCTTAGAATTTTTGAAGCCTGGCAATAATCAAAAAGATCAAAATTTGGTTGGAATGGGACATCGCATAGAAAGGATGGAGGAACTACTAGACATTCGCTCTAACGGCGTCCGGGTTATTGGAATCCATGGCATGGGTGCACTAGGGAAGACAACTATTGCCGAGGTCATCTACTACAAATACAATGAACACTTCGAAATTTATAGCTTCCTTAAAGATGTTCGAGAAACCTCAAAAAGCCGCATTGGTATAGTTCTTTTGCAAAACCAACTTCGCTCAGATATCCTCAAGACAAAAATATCTGATATTGATGATTATAATGAAGGAATAAGAAAAATCAAAGACGCGGTACATGCAAAAAAAGTTCTCATTATTCTTGACGACGTGGATGCAAAGTCTTAAATTGATAAGCTTACAGGAAGCTATAAATGGTTCGGTGTAGGAAGTATGATCATCATTACAACCAGAAACGAAGAGGTTTTGCATTCACTAGAACAGACTTTTCATAGTGAAGGTCACCCTGAAGTTTATAGAGGTTACAAGCCAGAGTTAAAGAACAATGCTGATTCTCTTGCACTATTTAGCAAGTACGCCTTCATGAGCAAACCCCCCCCCCCCCAAAAAAGGTTTTGATATCCTTTATGAGAATATTGTATCCACAGCTGCAGGTCTTCCTTTAGTTCTTGTTACTACAGGGTCATCATTGTTTGGTGAGAAGGATAAAGAAATATGGGAAGATTGATTGAAACTAGTTTTCACTTTGAAAACGATTTTTACCGAAAACTAGTCATCTTGAAATATTCACTATAAATTCATATGAATTATTTTTGATACAAAAACTATATTAGAAGTCTTAGAAACCTATTTTTGACATTCCCCAAGCATTACAATCAATTTTGGTGTCAAAATACAAAAGTTGAAAAATTGCACAAAACCACCCTACTCCAAAGCAATGTAGTCGACTACATTACTATTCAGGGAGTCGACTACCTCATGTAGTTGACTACATGAACTATGTGGGAGTCGACTTCATCAAGGAAATATAGCCGTTGGAGATTTCTTGGTAGACTAGTTTTGTGCTACAACCACCTTCAACCACCCCAAACGGCCATATTGTTTCCCAAACTATATATATGACTTCTAAAACACTTTTTGGGCACTTTTACTAGCTTTGAATATCATCTATTGCCAAAAATCATTCTTGAGAGTTTGTACTTGAAAAATCAAAGTCTTCACTTGATCAAATCATCATTTCTTGAGCTATCATTCTTGATCAAACTTGATAACCTCAAGTGTGAGCTTAATTTGTATTCTTCATACACTTGAGTGTTATTTTACCTTAGTGTGTATTACCAAAAACTCATTCTTCTAAATTCAAGAGAAGTTTATATCTTAGAAAAGCAAGAAGTAGTTCTTGTGGTGAGTGTTGTGAGGTAGCAATATTTTTAAGAGTTTGAATACTTGTAGTGGTTTGATCTTCACTCGAAAGAGGATCGGTTATAGTGAAAATTCTCGGAGAACTAATTGAGCGCGGAAGTAGGGGCTAACAAGCCGAACCGTGTGGACAAAAAATCTTCAGCTTCTATTGGTTTAATCATTCTATCTCTTACTCTATTACATGGTGCTATTAATTCATTGTGATTGAAGTAATTTTGTTTCTTGATTGCTTAAGTGATATAGACATTAAACATTTTTAAATCTATTTTAAAAATCCAATTTAGTTTTAAAAAACCCTATTCACCCCCCTTCTAGGGTATTTTTCGACGTGCAATTGGTATCAGAGGTTGTACTCTTATTTTGATTTTATATTCTTAGAGTTTACGATCATGTTTGTCTATCAAGGAACTGGACTTAACGAAGGTTCTTCCACCACTAGACCACTTTTATTTGATGGCAAAAATTATAGTTATTGGAAAAATCGCATGTGTACTTTTCTTCAAGCTAGTGATTTTGAACAATGGAGGGTTACACTCATTGGACCCTATGAGATTACCAAAACCGATGAAAGGGATAAAATTACTCCTAAATTTATTTTCGAATATGATGAGCATGACATTAAGAAAATCCAATTTAATACTAAAGCCTTGAATTCTCTACATTGTGCAATAACTATGGACGAATACAACAAAATTTTTATTTGTAAAACCGCCAAAGAAATTTGGGACAAACTAGAGGTTGCTCATGAGGGAACCTCATAAGTTAAGGATGACAATATTGACATGCTCGTTCACGATTATGAACTTTTCAAAATGGAGCCTAATGAATCACTTGTTTCTATGTATAGTAGGTTCTCTATTATCACTAATGCTTTAGATCTTCTTGGAAAGGTATATTCAAATGAGGACAAGATTCGAAAAATTCTTAGAACTCTCCCAAGAAATGGAGACCCAAAGTGACGGCTATTCAAGAAGCCAAGAACCTTAAGATGCTAAGCATGGACAAACTATTGGGTTCACTTAAAATCCATGAGAAGGAATTGGAGAGAGAAGAAGAAGTTGATTCAAAAGCCAAAAAGATTCTAGCTCTCAAAGCAAATCAACGAGAGGATGATGAGGAGTCAATGGGTGGTGATGAAGACATGTCTCTTCTCTCTAGAAATTTCATGAAATTTCTAGCCAAGAAGAAAAACTTTCAAGGAAAAGGAAACAACCTTGGTTCTTCATCAAGGAGGAACAATGATCGATCAATTCAACCAAGAATTGAAAATGTAGAAGTGAAGAAATGTTTCCATTGCCATGAACCGGGGCATTTCAAAACAAATTGCACGGTTAAAAGAAAGGAGAGAAGAGATAAGAGAGACAAAGCCTTCAAACAAGTAAGACACACCCTTAAAGGCACTGGAGTGATTCCGAAGGAGGGGAGTCCGATGCCGACTCTACCGATGAGGAAACGGCAAACCTTTGCCTTATGGCAAATGACGATGAGGTAGACTCTATTTATGATTCATTTAGCGATGATAATGTGTCTATTGATAATGATGCACATGATTAGAATGACTATGAAGAATTGTATGAAATGTTTAAGGAATTGCATAGCAAATTTGAAAACTTATCTAAAAAGTATGCAAGCCTCAAAAAGGATAATTTGATGGTTTCTAGCAAGTGTGAAACTTTTGAGAAAGAAAATGTAGTTTTGAAAAATGAAATCAAAACTTTGAAGAAAGGAAAAGAAAAGGAAACTCCAAACATACTTGTAGTAGAAAATGTCAAATTGAAAGACCAAGTGGATGATTTAACTAACAGTCTAGCCAAGTTCACCAATGGAAGGGACAACTTGGATAAACTATTAGGCATGTAAAGGTGTGTATTCGACAAAGCCGGTTTGGGTTATAACCAAATTGACAGTCAAAAGGATTACAAAAACTTTTTTTAAAACATACACACCTCATGATCCCATTCATCTTTGCTTATATTGTGGTAGAAATACTCACTATGTGGATCATTTTTACTATAGGAATGAAAGCTTCTCTAAGAGGAAGCTTGCTTGGGTTCCAAAAGGAACCATTATGTTTGCTAACCCAAAGGGACCCAACACATTTTGGATACCAAAGAAAAAGTTACTTAAGGTTATGGTGTAGGTGTGCTTGAAAGCCAAAGGTAGCAAAACCAAGTGGTTCTTGGATAGTAAATGCTCAAAGCACATGACGGGAGACAAAAACAACTTCTTGAGTCTAATTCCCAAGCGAGTAAGGAATGTGACTTTCGGAGACAATACCAAGGGCAAAATCATTGGTATAGGTAAGGTTGGTAAGCATTCTACTTGTATTGATAATGTTCTATTGGTTGATGGTTTAAAGCATAATTTACTTAGCATTAGTCAATTATGTGATAAGGGTTATGAAGTTATCTTTAAATCCGATCGTTGTATTATTAAAAATGTTAGTAATGATTCCATTTTACTTATTACATACAGAACTAACAATGTGTATACTCTTGAACTTGATGATTTATCACAACAAGATTTCAAATGTTTATCCGTTATTAACGATGTATCTTAGTTATGGCATAGAAGACTAGGACATGCTAATATGGACTTAATTCATGTTTTATCTAAAAAAGAATTAATTAAAGGATTGCCTAAAACCAAATTTGTTAAAGATAAAATTTATGATGCATGTCAACTTGGTAAACAACACAAATCTTCATTCAAGTCTAAAAAGGATATTACTACAACTAGACCGCTTAATATGTTGCATTTTAATTTGTTTGGTCCTATTTCAGTTGCTAGTTTAGGTGGCAAATTGTATAGTCTTGTTATTGTTTATGATTTCACTAGATTTTCTTGGATATTCTTTCTTTTTCACAAAAGTGAAACTCCACATGTTTTTGCTAAATTTTGTAGAAAAATTCAAAATGAAAAAGGTGTTTTTATTATGCATGTTAGGAGTGATAGAGGTAGAGAATTCGATAATGTTGATATTGAGAACTTTTGTGATGAGTGTGGTATTGATCATAACTTTTCGGCACCTAAAACTCCTCAACAAAATGGTGTTGTTGAAAGAAAAAATAGATCTCTTCAAGAGATGTCTAGGACTATGCTAAATGAACATTCTTTGTCAGAGTATTTATGGGCGAAAGCCGTTAACACCGCATGCTATGTGATTAATCGTACTATCATTCTTAAAAAGTTAAATAAGACACCGTACCCTATGAGTTATGGAATGACAAAAAACCAAATATTGTATATTTTAAAGTTTTTGGTTGTAAATGCTTTATTTTGAATGATCGTGATCACTTGAGAAAAGTTGATGTTAAATCCGATGAAGGAATTTTTCTTGGGTATGCCATTAATAGTAAAGCACATAGAGTTTATAACAAGAAAAGTTTGCTTGTCCAAGAGTCTATGCATGTTGTCTTTGATAAGTCAAATCATTTCTCACTCATAGTACGTTCCGATGACGATGTTGAAATTATCCAAAAGGTTTCAGATATTCAAATTAATAATATAGCTAACGAAGAAACTTCAAGTGCTCAAGCTCCTCCTAAGGACTTAGAAAACACAACTTAGCAAAACTCGAATGATTTGCCTAGGAGTTGAAAATTTGTGTCCAACCACCCTATTGATCAAATTTTTGGAGAGCCATCTAGTAGGGTTATGACTAGATCATCCTTAAGAAATGTATGCAATAATGTGACTTATGTTTCTCAATATAAGCCCAAAAACATAAATGAAGCCGAACAAGATGAATCTTGGATGATGGCTATGCAAGAAGAGCTCAATTAATTTGAGAAAAAGAAAGTGTGACACTTGTTCCCAAACCTAATGATCACACCATTATAGGTACTAAATGGGTATTTCGTAACAAAAATGATGAAAGTGGTGTAATTGTTAGAAATAAAGCTAGACTTGTTTCCCAAGGATACAATCAAGAGGAGGGCATTGATTATAAAGAAACATATGCACCCGTAGCTCGTTTAGAAGCCATTCCCATGCTACTAGCTTATTCATGCTTTAAGAATTTTAAGTTGTATCAAATGGATGTGAAAAGTGCTTTCTTGAATGGTTTTATTAAAAAGGAAATTTATGTGAAACAACCTCTCGGTTTTGAAAATCATGTTTATCCGGATTATATGTTTAAATTGTCTAAAGCTTTATATGGTTTAAAACAAGCACCTAGAGCATGGTATGATAAATTAAATTCATTTTTGATTAACAATGGCTTTGTTAGAGGTAAAATTGATACTACTTTATTTATCAAAAATCATGACAATGACATGCTACTTGTACAAATCTATGTTGATCATATTATTTTTGGTTCTATTAACGAAAATCTTTGTAAGGATTTTTCCACATGTATGCAAAAGGAATTCGAAATGAGCATGATGGGAAAGATGAATTACTTCTTTGGATTACAAGTGAAACAATGCCAAGAAGGAATTTTCATCAATCAAGAGAAATACGTGCATGAATTCTTGAAGAAGTTCGACATGAAAGGCGCAAAATCCATGAGCACTCTTATGAGTTCAACTTTGAAACTCGACAAAGACGAGATTGGTAAAAGTGTAGACATCAAGAAATATGGAGGTATGATCGGTAGCTTATTATATTTGACGGCATCTAGACCGGATATTATGTTTAGTGTATGTCTTTGTGCACGATTCCAAGCGGATCCTAAAAAGTACATTTACTTGCCGTAAAACGGATATTCTGTTATCTTTTCGTTACTAGTTCTTTGGATTTGTGGTACCTAAGAGAGAACTCCTTTGACTTAATTAGTTATTCCGATGCAGATTTTACCGGTTGCAAAATCGATAGGAAAAGCACTAGTGGTACTTGTCATTTTCTAGGACACGCACTAGTATCTTGGTCAAGCAAGAAACAAAACTCGATGGCCCTTTTAACGGCCGAAGCCGAATATGTGGCGGCCGGAAGTTGTTGTGCACAAACTTTGTACATTAAACAACAACTAGAAGACTTTGGAATTAGTCTTAGCCATATTACCATAAAATGTGACAACACCAGTGCTATTAGCTTGACCAAAAATCCCATACAACACTCACATATTAAGCACATTGAGATAAAATATCATTTTATTCGTGATCATGTGCAAAAAGGTGATGTTGATATTGAATTCGTTGGCACCGAATCGCAATTTGCGGATATATTCACTAAACCTCTTTAGGATGATCGTTTTTGTACTATTCGTCGTGAATTCGGTATGACTAGAGCTTGTGATATCTAGTTTATTCCAAAAAGTTCATAAAAAGGATCACTAGTGCTTATTCTTGAGCACACGTCATTTATATTAATTGTGCTAAATTTTTCACAATTTTTGTGTTGAATATTGCTTGTCTTAATTTTACATGTTATTGTATAGATTAACAAGTAATTTTGCAGCTTTAGAATGATAATTGATGATCCATATGAGAAACAAGTATCTTTGGTGCAAGTTAGCTCTTTTGGCAGAAATTAAGGCAGTGTAGTCGACTACACTGTGAACCATGTAGTAGACTACATGGCTGAGTCGACTCACTGATTGGATGCTAAGTAGACTCACGGGCTCTATCTCTTTTACACACACTTTTCACTCATTTATTCATCCTCCTCACCTTAGAACCCACGAAATTTCTCCATTTCTACACTCCCAAACCTTTGAAAATTCAAATTTGCTTCAAAATCTTGTTACAGAACTACTTGAAATCATCTATCCATCATTTATATACTACAAATCTTTCAAAATCCAATCAAAATCAACCCAAATCACCACTTTCTCTCTCTACACCAAACCCTCAACCCAATTTCAAATCTCTCCATTTTAAATTCAAATTTCTTCTTAAAATTAACATAAAATCCTATTTAAACTTCCTTTCCTCAACCATTTTCCATATCCCCACTACCAAAAAATTCAAAAACAAAAAAAATTCAAATTTTCTTCAAATTTTTTTCAAAACCCTCACCCACCATTTCACATCTCTATGGCCTCTAGCTCAAGAAAAAACACAAGGAGACGTGTCCGAGAGACGGATAATGCTCCTCAACTGGGTCAAGATGATATGCCTCCTCTCTTCCTCACACAAGAACTCGAAGCTCACTTTCACAACGACTTCACAAATCGAGCCATCATTGAAGAGGGCTCGATTTTAGTATGGTATTGACCCGTCTCTTCAAGCACTATGATGTTCTATTGGATGACGAAACGGATGTATATGAGCTATCCGAGCATGATATGTATTCGAAAAGATTGCTTCATCTCATGCATTACCATTTGGAAAATGGACGGTGGATTCCTAACGATCCCAATGATGTTGAGTTATCCGATGACAACGAGGAAGATGAGCTAGAAAGCGGAGCAAGTTCCACAACAACACCCTCATCCTCGCCAACCAAGAACAATGAACCGCCACGATCAAATCATGGATGCTATCAATAATCTCAACAAAAATTTGACCAATACTCGTCAAAAGATGCACCATCGCTTCAATCGAATTGAAACGGCTTTTCAACACTATCATCCGAACTATGCCTTTCCGGGTTGGATGCCATGGGATCAACCTCCACCGCCTCCATCTCCACAAGAGTGATTCCATCCTCTTTGATGAAGAAAAAGGGGGAGAAGAATGTGTGTGTGTGTGTGTGTCATGAGTGATAATGGTACACACTCGTTTATTTTAGCGTCTACTTTTATTTATGCTATACTCGTTCAAGAACTCTTTGTAGTTTGTTTGTTTTAAGTACTTTTCGAACTTATACTTTCACTTTAAGATGTTTGAACTTATCTAATGTTTTTATGTAATGATTAACTTATCTTTGCAAGTATCTTTCATTTCTATAATTGCTTGTATATTTTTATCTATACACCTATTTAGAGGGAGCATATTATTCATATGCTCATAATTGATTTTTTTAAAACACATATTAACTTTATTGTCATCATCAAAAAGGGGGAGATTGTTTACCTTAAAATCAATTAATCTTATTTTGATAATAACAATAATTTAACAAAGTTGTAGGTCAGAAAATACCCTAGAGGGGGGGGGGTGAATAGGGTTTTTAAAAACTTAATCGGATTTTTAAAAATGATTTAAAAAATATTTGATTTCTATATTTATCAAGCAATTTAGAACAAAGTTAATTCCAAACACAATGAATAAATAGCACAATATAATAGAGTAAGAGATAGAAAGATTGAACCGATCGAAATCGAAGATTTTTTGTCCACACAGTTCGGCTTGTTCCCCTACTCCACGCTCGGTTAGTTCTCCGAGAATTTTCACTATAACCGATCTCCTTCCAGGTGAAGATCAAACCTCTACAAGTGTATTCTTATCACACACTCTCACAAGTATTGAAAATACCTTCAATACTTTCACAAGAAATCCCTCTTGCTAATCTATGAGATAATAGAGTATTAGAATGATTCAAGGTATGTTTAAACATGTCTAGGACCTCATATTTATAGCTTGCAAAACCATATGTCCGTTGGGGATGATTAAGAGAGGTTTTGGCTCCAAGGTATACATTTTCAAATTTTCCAACAGCTAGTTTTGACAAAAAATTAAAATTTGTTTTGTTAATTTCTCCCAATTTGACCGTTGGATCATTCTCAAATTTTAGTCAAAATTTCCAGGAGATGTTTTCTACCTATTGTAAAAATTTCAAAATGATCGGAATTCGGGAAGGCCTCCATCTTACAGTTAGATCAAAACTGGGCAAAAATTGAGCGAATTTTAAATATAAAAAAATATTTTTGCAATTAACAATTTAGTTCCAAATAAAATTCTAATGATTTTTGAACCTCAGAGATATGTTTCTAAGATACCTATTTTTATTATAGCTTAAAATATGATCATTTAAAATTAATATGAATTTATTTTGAAACTCGGTTTTTGTAAAATGATGTTTTTCAAATAAATTCAATTTCAAGCTAGTTTGAATCAATCTTTAAAAGATGCAAGAATATGTTTGAGCTATAGGAATTTGATCAATAAAGTATCTTTACATAAAATCTAAGCACTTACTCCATTTAATGTTAATTCGAGTCTTCGTGATGCTTGATTTTCTTGTGCGTATCTTTACTTGTTTGATGTTCTTGAACCTTTCTTGGTTTTGATAACTTGTAGAATATGTGGAGATCATTCTTGTGCATATCTTTACTTGCTTGATGATAAAGATCTTTTCTTGACTTTGTATAGCACATGTATATCACTTCAGTTCATTTCTTGTGAGTAGAGGCGTTTGTAAAGCTTGTGTGAGATTTTGATTGCTTCGGTTTGAAGTTACACTTGGTCGGAAGATATATCGGTTAAAATGGCTATCATCATTGGACAACTGAGTTAAATAGCACTTTATTAACTTATTGTAATTATCAAAATAAGATTAATTGACTTTAAGGCCAACAAAAGTGTTATTTAACTTGTGCATTCAAATGATGATAGCTATTAACAATGTCTCTACCGACCAAGTTTGACTTCGAACCGAAATTTTCAATTCTCATTCAAGCTCAACAATTACTTCTACTCACAAGAAATGAACTCAAATGATCTCCATGTGCTTTACAAATAATCAATACCAAGAAAGGATCAAGATCAACAAACAAGTGAAGAAACGTACAAGAAAATCAAGCATTTCGAACACTCGAATTATTAACAAATAGAGTGAGTGCTTATATTTTATGTAAAAGTTATCATTGATTAATTATATAGCTCTTAAGATGATTTAAACTTGTTAAGATTGATTGAAACTAGTTTTCACTTTGAAAACGCTTTTTACCGAAAACGAGTCATCTTGAAATATTCACTATAAATTCATATGAATGATTTTTGATACAAAAACTATATTAGAAGTCTTAGAAACCTATTTTTGACATTCCCCAAGCATTACAATCAATTTTGGAGTCAAAATACAAAAGTTAAAAAATTGCACAAAACTGCCCTACTCCAAAGCAATGTAGTCGACTACATTACTATTCAGGGAGTCGACTATCTCATGTAGTCGATTACATGAACTATGTGGGAGTCGACTTCATCAAGGAAATATAGCCGTTAAAGATTTCTTGATAGACTAGTTTTGTGCTACAACCACCTTCAACCACCCCAAACGGCCATATTGTTTCCCAAACTATATATATGACTTCTAAAACACTTTTTGGGCACTTTTACTAGCTTTGAATATCATCTATTGCCAAAAATCATTCTTGAGAGTTTGTACTTGAAAAATTAAAGTCTTCACTTGATCAAATCATCATTTCTTGAGCTATCATTCTTGATCAAACTTGATAACCTCTAGTGTGAGTTTAATTTGTATTCTTCATACACTTGAGTGTTATTGTACCTTGGTGTCTATTCACCAAAAACTCATTCTTCTAAATTCAAGAGAAGTTTATCTCTTAGAAAAGTAAGATGTAGTTCTTGTGGTGAGTGTTGTGAGGTAGCAACATTTGTAAGAGTTTGAATACTTGTAGTGGTTTGATCTTTACCCGGAAGATGATCGGTTGTAGTGAAAATTCTCGGAGAACTAACCGAGCGCGGAAGTAGGGGCTAACAAGCCGAACCGTGTGGACAAAAAGTCTTCGACTTGTATTGGTTTAATCTTTCTATCTTTTGCTCTATTATATTGTGATATTTATTCATTGTGATTGAAGTTAATTTTGTTTCTTGATTGCTTGATTGATATAGACATTAAACATTTTTAAATCTATTTTAAAAATCCGATCTAGTTTTAAAAACCCTATTCACCCCCTCTAGGGTATTTTGCGACCTACAGTTCCCACTGAGCCCGTTTAGCTCACTCTCATTTTCCAAATTAGGTTTCGCAGGTGTTCTCAGGGATGGTGCGTTTGTGGAGTCTAGTAGCTCTAATGACCGTTTATTTAAGTCGTTTGGAAACGACTCGTATGCTAGTTCTCTATTCGATTAAATACGGATGTATTTTATTGTTGTTTATATATTAATGTATAATTTCTATGACAATTGGGACCTCGTTGGAGGTTTTGTACAAACATTTTTATATAAATGTGGAGTATCGATTATAAATGGATTTACTTATATCTTATGACAGGTTTTGGTTGGTCATATGAATAAACTCCACATGCCGCATTTTCTTTTAAAATGACTTAAATACTTGAACATGTTTTTGGTATAAAATTCTAAATTTTATTACTTTATACCCGTCGTCGCGTACGACTCTGTGGCTAACCGGGTCCCGTAGGTATAATCCTCTAAACGAGATTTTGGGGCGTCATAGTAAGTTCGGCGAGTTTCCGTTAATTATTGCATCTTCAATTCGACTCAAGCAATTATAACGAAAAAAGTGTTTTTGGTCTTGGAATCAATCGAACCAAAAATATAAACCTAACGGCTTAAACTTAAGTTGACGTAAATCTAAAAAATAACTTTTTTTCCAATATATCTAAATCTAAATTATGCTTTTTGAGCCCTTTTATTATTAATAGATTACTATATAATGTGAATATAGGGGTTATCAACTGTGTACAATATATTTATATCTTAGATGATTGACTATATGTGGTTATGGGATCATTTTATTTTGGACTCTCATGTCCCATTGTTCTAGCCATGGTAAGTGAGATGTAAGTACTACGGAGAGACATATTGTATGGTAGAAATATGGATGCCTTTCCGAGTTTATTATCCTTAGGGGGAATATTATGTGATGTGCATAATACGTATCATTAGTTTCGATAAATAGCTTTATAGTATTTTAGAAAAATATTATATATATGTATAAAGTATACATATAAGGAGTAAGTTGAATGCATTTCGTTGCTTTCTATTATTTTTTATATTGCATGTAGTGTGTGCTTGACTAATTGTATTTTTACTGAACTCGTGTTTAGCTTACTCTCTTTCTCTAAAATAGTTTAATTTGTAGATACACTCCTTGGGTTGGCGAGCATTAAAGCTTAAATACCTTTGATGATCCTGGAACTGTATTAGTCTTCCTTGAATGGACGATTTGATTTCATATATATAACTCTAAGTTGATTCCTTTTGTATTCAGTAAACGTTATTTCATAATCGGTTTATGTAATTGAAGGAAACTGTGTAATATTAATTTTTGTAAATTGTAATCGATTGTTTAATCTTTTGAGAACTACATAAATGAATTATATCTTATTCGTTGATATGAAAATTTGATTGGTTGCACGTGAAATGTTCGTATAAATGACAATAAGATGGGAAGAGTAATCCTCCCAAAGTGATGTTCTTTATTTTTCATTCTTAAATGGCCTTCGTTTGTATATAAAGATTTATTGATTTTTATAGGTTGCACATGAACCGTTTGTAAAATTGCCAACAAGACAAAAAGAGTACGTAATTCTTTGCACCAAAAAATGTTCTTTTATTTTTCCTTATTATATGCCTTTCATATATGTTTATAAAAATTTCTTTTCAAGTTTCAATATATAATGATTTAAGTTAAAATTTAGTATACCAGAATTTTCATATTTATTATATTATATATTATTATATTACAAGCTTTACTTCATAACAGTCCCTGAAACAAAATTTTGTGGGCTCTAATTATTGGTCTTTTTAATGAGAGGTGTTCAAAACGGGAGTTGCAAGATCCTATTTTGTATTTTCTCCTACAAGCATAGATGATTTTGTTTGTATATCTATTTTAACTTCCAACAACACAATATTAAGTATAGGATAGATGATTTTGTTCGTATCTCTATTTTAACTTCCAACAACATAATATTAAGTGTGGGTTTTAGAATGAAAAAGAGTAAGGGAGAAATGATTGTAATCACGGAATGCCATCTCCTAATTTTTCTCTTCTCTTTTACAATACTTTCAGCCTTTTTACAAAATATACCTCTCAATTTGTCATAACAAAATAAACCAATAGAACAATAAAAAAAAATCCTAAAATATAAAATAAGTTTTACCATATAATATATATTTGTATTAGCAATTTTAAAACGCCAGCGCATCACGCTGGGCTACAAAACTAGTTATTTACAAAAACGGCAGTCGGCTTTTATTATGCCCTTTTTTTGTCTTTTTCCATGCTCACTCTATTGCCATTATTAACCAATCCTATTTCATTCATATCGATCTTAAATAAAAGAATAACCGGTTTATAACTTTTTTGTACTGGTCGTAACCATGCCATGTATGTGAACATTTATTGGTACATTCATGTACCACGCAATTGTGAGAACCCGCGTTCTCGACGCTTGAGTCCTCGTGGGCGGAGATTTCGTGTTGCTTTGAAAATCGGTTTTGAAAAGAATGAGTCGCCAGTTTGTTTTACTAAACAAATAAAAAAAGTTTGTGTAAAAGAGACGTATTTATGGACTAAATATCCTCTTATACACAACGTATACGAAACCAGTTGATTCGAAGATTCAGGAATTAAGTTACGAATCGGGAAGGTGTTAGGCACCCAATTCGCCCTTTCGGCCTCTTAAGTAGAATATGTGTGTGTTATAATTCAGTTCTTCCATGCTATTTCTATTACCTTACAGCTTTCTGTACTTGCTTTTATAAATTGAAATTTTGGAGATGGGATGAAAACGATGTGTTTCCTAATTCTACCAGAATTTTGAAGATAAGTGTGTGTGTGTGTGTGATTTGAAAAAGAGAGCTTGATAATAGTAGATATAATGAAACAAGTGATTTTGTAAATATTTGGGCTTTTTGGAAACTGATTCGATGTGGAATCTTATATTCGATGTGATACAAAGCAAGTTGACCGATCGTGTACTGTAGTCTATTGATTAAACCGGTATAAATAGTAATAGTGCTCTTATAATCGAGTATTTATCACATATACACATCAATCTATGAGTTAGATTGGATATATAGCAATTATTGATTCGTTCGTGTAACAATGCCGCTAATTGATTTAAGGGAAATTTTTATAAATAATTTGTCGTTGCTTAATTCCGCACTTAAATGCAATAAAAACCCTACTTTATGTAAAATTAATTAAATTAGTATAGTGAATAAGTAGGAGTCGATCCAAATTCAAGTTAATACCTTGAAAGTAGGAACGTTTGACGTAATCCAATATTTTAGGAACCTCGATTAAAACAGTTTGGAATTTTGATTTTTGAAATTATTTTAACTAAGAAACTAAAAATTAAACTAAAGTAATTAAATTAAATCAAGCAAGCAAGTAATCAATGATAAGAAATCCCAAGGAAAAAGAATTCACCACCATGGATATAAACAAAAAAATTATCTAATTATATTTTTAATATTCATCCCTACTATATAAACAAATTCAAAATGACCATCATTCTTTCTTTAAAACTAATGTAAATAAAAATAGGCATTGCCTGTATTCCCAATATATGGTGATCACAAGAGATCCTTCCTTTATTTAAAAAATAATTAAAGTACTAGAAAAAAAACACACGTTATAATAATAGTAATTTCAAAATTTATCTTAATTCAGGACAAATAATTAAAAATCAATAAGAATTAAATTAAGCCCATTACATCCATGGCGGTTTCATCCCTCCCCTTTTGGAGATAATTTAGCCAAGAATATTACATAAAGAACATATTAAAACAAAATAAGAATTCATCATTAAAATTAAAATTAAAGTACTTGAATAAAAATTATAGAAAATTAAAAAGAAAACTGGAAAGCGTCCCTATTTATGATACTCAAACTAACGTGCACCGCACGACTTTATGATGTCCACTTCTTCTCCTTCAATACTTCAACTACACGGCAACTAGTATATGGAGGACTTTCTCTCTCTAGAACTCTATAATAATATCTATATTCTAACTATATATCTCTATCTATTTTTTTCTATATTTTTCTCCATATCTTTTTAGGTGTAGAGAATGGATCTATATATAGGAATAAGAATTTTGGATATGCTCATCCCCACAACAAGACCTATCTACTGAACAAACTTGAGGTCATTTGGACTTCAGGAAGGTCCTGTTTTGATTACCCTAAACGAACTCCCAGTTTTCTAAATTTTTGGAGATTCGACCATCAGATTGAGCTAATTTACGAGTATGTTTCTCCTTGTGGCAATGTATAACAACTCTTAAAGTTTGAGGATGATCAGAAATGGAAAACTCTTCTTTCACAAGTTTCCAGGAGTTTTGATAGTTTTCAGTTCCAGCAGTTTTCGATAATTCTTGTAACTTCTTATCCGGGGGTCCTTTTGGCTTCCTTATTTGACATGTATCACATGTGTATGGTATCTATGCATCTAGGAATGCTCGTGCATGCATGTGTGCTCATTTTCCTAAAGTTCGGGATTCTTGTGAGGGTCGCAAAATGAGGTGTTCACAGCGATACTTAATTGACAAAGTTGGTGCCACATCATGTTTATTTCAATTGGGAAAATGATGGTGAAAATAAAGATGAAGATGGAGTTTAAGATGATGGACTTGTTCTTGTTCTTTTTTTTCCTTAGCACATTTATTTTAATTTTAAATGTTTAAACTCTTTTTCCCCCCTTAATTTCGGGATATGTGTTTATGGTTTTATTTTACAACTTTTGCGCATACTAAAATTGGTACATACGTGAACATTTGTTGGTACATTCATCTATAATGTGGTACTTCATTGACAAAGTTTGGTACCTCATTCTGTTTATCGAATTTGTTGATGGTGAAAATGAAGATGAAGAAGGAGTTTAAGATGATGGACTTGTGAGGTTCCTTTTTTTTTCTCTCCATACCATGTTTATTTTAATTTTGTATAATTAAACTCTCTTTTTTTCCCCTTAATCATTAGTTTATGGCATAAGATGTAATTGCTTACGAGATGGATGGAGGCACATATTCCATCGTCGGAGTTCTGTTTGAATGACTTTGGTTGAATTTATTTTTTCTTTCTATCAGAGTATGTTCAGGTCACCGTATATGGATGGAAAAAAATGGTATTTCAGCGGCCATAATATTTTCCGCCATTTTTAAAGAGAGAGTAATGACGGTGGTGATAGCTGTGGGTGGTGGTGGACGATTTTAGTTTTGTTTTTTTTAGAGGAAGAAAGTAAACATGTAGTGGTGACCAGTGCGACAATGGTCAAGTGGGTGGTGGCCTCTTTTCTTAAGATTAACCAAGCTCACGTACATTCACCCAAATTATTACCCATTCCAAGTCCAATTCATTAGAATCTGAAAACCTTCAACACTGATTCCCCTTTGTTGTAAACAACACTCAACATATATTGCATTTGAAAAAAATAAACTGCTTACATTATGTGTGTTTATTTGTATAAGTGGTGGTGGGGTGAATGAATTCTTAAAATCTTTGTGCTACCCACTCATTATGGTAATGTAGTTGATGCCCACATTTTCTCTATCTAAAGTTGCTCATCTACTTCTAACTCTATTTATCTCTCTATTATTTTTCTTGGTTAGATTTCAATTGAGTACACCATCTTTGTCCCTTTGTGTGTTTTGCAAAAGAGATAGAGAAATAAATAAGAGATAACCAAAAAGAGCCAAGTAGGAAAGCTGAACGAAAATTCTGCCCATTTGGTAAATAATTAACATTTTCAGCTACTTTAGTAAATAGTTACCAAAAGTATAAAAAATTTGTAATTATTTACCTATCACTGCCCTAGTTTTAAATCTCTCCCTTCAACTAAAAAAAAAAACCCCACCCAAACCCTCTCTATATATAGTATTATTGTAATTATATATATATAATTATTTTGGTATGGTACAATATACAACTGATAGTAAAAATCGTTATCGGTATCATACCATACGTCACCGGTACGGTACAATTTACTATTATTTTTAAGTACACTACAAGAAAATTTACAGATAAGTCACTTTTTATGACACCGCCTATTAAGTCACTTGAAGATAAACCGGAAAGAGACATAAATGATCAATTAAGTCACTTTTTAAGTGACTTAAATTATCAAATTTCTTGTAGTGGTACCATTACCGAAATTTAGCACAACCAGATAATTCGCATTTTTCGTACAAAATTCCACCCTTACTTTTCCTTATAAAAATTAAGTCGTTAGGTGTTGTTTTGAGAGGGTTTTGAAGGCATCAAGTCGAAAACAACACATCAACACCACACAAGCAAGCAAGCACATAATACAAACAACTCCTCCACAAACATTAGAAATGTTTTGTAATTTAACTCCTCTGTATCGATTCTTCGGTTTGCTCTAACGTTGAAAAGCGCCTCGTTAGTTTGCTGCTGCTGGTTGTTATTCTCCTTCAGTTCTTATTTTTTTGGAGAAGCCGATGGTGGCACTAAGTGGCTAACCTGGCCAAAGGTGTGTGAACCTATGTATGTGATGTTGAGTACCGTGGGATCGTCATCTTCATCGTCGTCTGGTCTTTGAGTTTGCTTTGTAGCCTTACAATATTGATCATGTCGATATTTACACATATAATAGCGTCTACAGATTTCAAAGACACTAGAGGTTAGATTTGTTTTTCTTATTCTTTCATTATGAGAATGAAGGAATAATTTATTCCTAGTAATAGACCCTTATTATTTGAGTATCTTCTTATCCAAATTTGAAATTTTTTTGTAAGTTCATTGAAGAAGTTCTATTTACTCAATAAAATACCCTTGTCCTTATTTTGACCCATAAAACCTTTCAAATTTTATTAACTTACTGTATAAGGATTAAGGGCCCATTTGATGATAATAAAACTAGTTGTATTTCTGTCAAAAGTTGAAAAATAAGTCGAGGGATACAATGAGATCTTTCCATTTTATTTCTATGAGTAGATATGCTCCATCATTGTCTACTTTGTGGGGAAATGAAAAAATATTTCTTCACTCCCACCAAAAGAAAATTTTTCCAGGAGAAAAACCAAAAAGTAAGAAAACATTTCACTCTTATTCCTCAACTTATTTTTCAACTTTTACAAAAATACATTCTTTTGCTTTTGATTTTTCATATTGTTATCAAATAGACTCTAAATGTTTGGTTAATTATAGATTTAGTCCTTGCTTGATTCAACACTTCCTAACCGTAGACATTCAGCTACACTGATCAAGTTTTTGCATGTAGGCGAACGATGTTTAATTCAAAAAAATTGGCGTTTTAGTGGTAAATTTTCCGTACAAAATTAAAATTTATACTTATACAAGCTATTTTGCCATATTAAATCATATATTTAAAGGTTTCCTTTTCCTTTTCTTCATTTAATAAATGCCATGCTTGTTTCAATGTGGATATTTGGTGGTGTGATGCTGAAAGGGTCATTCTATTAGCGGGACGAGTTTTTCTTTTCACTTTATACTTTATTTTGACATATTAAATCCGTTTGAATTTTAATTCAATTTAATTTTTTAGATAACTTTATGAAATATGTTAGACATGAAAAAAAACAATTCTTAATAATTTGTATCGACTGAGCTTTTCGAATTTTGGCAAAACTTAATAAAAAATACTTGAAAATAAATTTGACTCAAAAGCTTTTAATTTCAAATCTAACGCTCAATCCACCACATATATTTTGAATCAAACCATATAACTAACTTACGTTAGATTTAGAATTATGTGCAGTGCATTCGGTAAGTTTGGCAAGTTCCCGTTAATTATCGCATCTTCAATTTGACTCAAATAATTACAACAGAAAAAGTGTTTTTGGCATTAGAATCAATCGAACTAAAAATATAAACCTAACGGCTCAAACTTAAGTTGATGCAAATCTAAAAAATAACTTATTTTCCAATTTATCTAAATCTAAATTATGCTTTTTGAGCCCTTTTATTATTAATAGATTACTATATAATGCATGTGAATATAGGGCCCAAAAAAATAATATCTACTTAATATAGACCCTACTAAATTTAAATTTTGTAACTTGCAACAATTCCCTCTTTTCATTTTTTTTTTAACCTTCTTTTAATTAACGAATTGCTTGGGTCCATATATCTCAATTGATTTTAGATGTATTTTTTTTAGAGTAATGCTACATTTACTTACAAATCTCGCTAGATATTCTTACAAAATGCATTAAATGAGTTGTACCTTTACAAAATACAACAGAGGTACATCCTAGTTAATGCACTTGGTAAGAATAAGCGGTAAGATTTGTAAGTAAGAATAGCATTTTTCTTTTTTTTATGATTTGGCATCATATCGTATTATTTGATTAGTTACTTTTACTGTTTTAATTTTAGTGGTTACATGACATATTTGTCCTTAAGGAATAGAGTATGTGTTTGCATAAGTTATTTAGCCATCAGGACTTACTGCTAGGTAAACTATAATAGGGGTTCCTGCTATGGAACCGGTAATACCCAAGTCATTGTGGTTGTCAACTGTGTACACTATATTTATATCTTAGATGATTAACTCTATGTGGTTATGGGACGATTTTATTTTGGACTCTCCCATCCCATTGTTCTAGCCATGGTAAGTGAGATGTAAGTACTATGGACTTGTTCTTGTTCCTTTTTTTCCTCAACACATTTATTTTAATTTTCTATGTTTAAACTCTTTTCTTCCCTTAATTTCTGGATATGTGTTTGCGGTTCTATTTTACAAAAGGAAGAACTAAGGGCATTCACGCAAAATAATAAATTCAAGAATAAATTATACTTTCATATATGAACATTTGTTGGTACATTCGTCTACAATGTGGTACTTAATTGACAAAGTTAATACCTCATTCTATTTTTCACATTTGTTGATGGTGAAAATAAAGATGAAGATGGATTTGTTCTCGTTCCTTTTTTCTTCTCCCTAGCACATTTGTTTTAATTTTTTATGATTAAACACTCCATTTTTCCCCTTAATTTATGAATATGTATTTATGGTTTTATTTTACAATTTTCGCACATTTATTTCACTAATCATTCGCTTATGGCATGAAATGTAATTGCTTACGAGATGGATGGAGGCATATATTCCTCGCGGTGGGGCTATTTCCACACCCCAAAGTTATTTGTAATACTTCCTCCGTTGACTGATCAGTACAATAGGGCTGAGTATATTATCATTTACTCGGTGCATGATAGAGTCAAATTATTGTTGAGAACAAAAAAAAACACTTACTCTACCCTATTTCACTGAGTAATGTGCAAATACTCGGCCCTATTGACCGAATTAATGCACACATACTCAGTTCTATTGCACCGAATCAATATGAGTATTACAGGGAGATTTGAGGGGTGGCAATAGCCCCACCCATTCCACTGCCGGAGTTCTATTTGAAGGAGTTTGGTTGAATTTTTTTTTCTTTCCATCGGAGTATGTTCAGGTCACCGTATATGGATGGAAAAAATGGTATTTCACCGGCCATAATATTTTGGTCCATTTTTAGAGAGAGTAATGAGGGTGGTGACAGCCATGGGTGGTGGAATAGGAGTGGTGGTAGACGATTTTAGTTTTCTGTTTTTAGAGGGAGAAAGTGTGTGAACATGTAGTGATGTTGAGTACCCGTGTGACGTCATCTTCATCGTGGTCAAGTGGGTGGTGGCTTTGTTTGCTTTTTAGCTCAATATTGATTGTCGAATTTACCAAACTCACGTCTACATTCAAAGACCTAAGGTTATTTGTTTTTCTTATTACCCACTCCAAGTCCAATTCATTAGAATTTGAAAACCTTCAACACTGATTCCCCATTGTTGTAAACAACATTCAACACATTGCATTTGAAAAAAACTGCGTACATTTTCTGTGTTTGTATGTATAGATGGTGGTGAGGTGAATGAATCTATTTACTCAATAAAATCCCTTTCGGCTATTTTGACCTAAAACTTTCAAATGGTAGTAATTACTGTAGCTAATTAAGGCCGCATTTTGATAATAAAACTAGTTGTATTTCTCTCTAAAGTAAAAATAAGCTCCTCTGCTACTACTCTATTTCTCTCTCTATTATTTTCCTTGGTTAGATTTCAATGTCGTGCACCATCATTGTCCCTTTGTGTGTTTTGTAGAGGAGAGAGAAATAGAGATAAATAAATAAAAGATAACAAAAAAGGGCAAAGTAAGAACACTGAATGAAAATTCTGTTCATTTGGTAAATAATTAACGTTTTCAGCTACTTTAGTAAATAATTACCAAAAGTACAAAATTTTTGTAGTTATAGATTAGTCCTTGTTGATTCACTTCCTAGAGAATTCAGCTACACTGAAAGTTTTTGCATGTAGGCAACGATGTTTAATTCCCACCCAAGCCTTCTATATATTTAGTAGTCATGTAATAATATATATATATATATATATATAATTATTTCGGTATGGAACAGTACCACTGCCAATGAAAATCATTATCGGTACCATACCATATTCCACCAGTACGATACAATTGCCGATTTGTACCATACCATTACCGAAATTTAGCATAACCCGGTAATAGTACCGTGTGACATGGCATTTTTGGTTCAAAATTCCAACCCTACTTTTCCTTATCAAAATTAAGCCGTTAGGTGATGTTGTGAGAGGGTTTTGAAGCCATCAAGCCAAACACAACACAACAACAACACACAAGCAAGCACGCACATATATAACACAAACAACACCACCATAAACATCAGAAACGTTTTGTAATTCAACTCCTTTGTATTGATTCTTCGGCTTGCTCTGACGTTGAGGAACGTCTCGTTAGTTTACTACTGTTGTTGTGGTTGCTGCTGCTGATGGTTGTTATTCTTCTTCAGTTTTTGTTTTTCTAGAGATGCCGTTGGCATACTGTGTGGCTAACCTGGCTACAGGTGTGTGAACCTATGTATGTGATGTTGAGTACAATGGGATCATCATCGTTGTCATCGTCTGGTCTTTGAGTTTGCTTTGTAGCCTTACAACATTGATCGTGTCGGAATCTACATATATAATAGTGTTTGCAGATTTCAAAGACATTAGAGGTTAGAATTTTTTTTGCTCATTTTCTCCTCATGAGAATGGACTAATTTATGTCTAGTAATAGAACCTTTTTATTTGATTATCTTCTCATCCGAATTCAATTTTTTTTGTAAGTTCATTGAAGTTCTATTTACTCAATAAAATTCCCTTGTCCATATTTTGACCCATAAAACCTTTCAAAATTTATTAACTTACTGTGTAAAGATTAAGGGCCTATTTGATAATAATAAAACTAACTGTGGTTCTGTGAAAAGTTGAAAAATAAGTTAAGGTATACTATGAGATCATTCTATTTTATTTTTATGAGTAGATATGCTCAATTGTCATCTGTTTTGTGTGGAAATGAAAAAATATTTCTTCAATCCCACCAAAAGAAAATTTTTGGTCGAGAAAAACCAAAAAAGTAAGAAAACATTTCACTCTTATCCGTAACTTATTTTTTAACTTTTCACAAAAATACATTCTTTTTCTTATGATTTTTCATATTGTTATCAAATAGACTCTAAACATTTCACTCTTACCGGTTTATAACTTTTTTGTACTGGTGTTAACCATGCCATGTATGTGAACATCTATCGGTACATTCATGTACCACGTGATACTTAATTGACAAAGGTGGTACCTCATCATGTTTATTTCAATTGGGAAAATGATGGTGAAAATGAAGATGAAGATGGAGTTTAAGATGATGGACTTGTTCTTGTTTTTTTTTCCTCAGCACATTTATTTTAATTTTATATGTTTAAACTCTTTTTCCCCCCTTAATTTCGGGATATGTGTTTACGGTTTTATTTTACAACTTTTGCGCATACTAAAATTGGTACATACGTGAACATCTGTTGGTACATTCATCTATAATGTGGTACTTCATTGACAAAGTTTGGTACCTCATTCTGTTTATCGAATTTGTTGATGGTGAAAATGAAGATGAAGATGGAGTTTAAGATGATGGACTTGTTCTCGTTCCTTTTTTTTTTCTCTCCGTACCATGTTTATTTTAATTTTGTATGATTAAACTCTCTTTTTTCCCCTTAATTTATGAATATGTATTTATGGTTTTATTTTACAATTTTCGCACATATTTCACTAATCATTCGTTTATGGCATAAGATGTAATTGCTTCCGAGATGGATGGAGGCATATATTCCTCGCGGTGGGGCTATATTCCACCCCCAAAGTTATTTGTAATACCCTCCGTTGAGAGTACAATAGGGCTGTTTTATCATTTACTCGGTGCAATGACTTATTGGAGAACAAAAAAAACACTTACTCTACCCTATTTCACTGTTTGCAAATTCGGCCCTTTCCGAATATCACACATACTCGGTTCTAGCACCGAATATGTTCAGGTTAGGGGTGGCAATAGCCCCACCCATTCCACTGTATATGGATGGAATTTTTTTTTCTTTCCAAATGTTCAGGTCACCGTATATGGTAAAAAATTTCACCGGCCATAATATTTTGCACCATTTTTAGAGAGAGAGTAATGATGGTGGTGACAGCCATGGGTGGTGGAGTAGGAGTTGTGATGGACGATTTTAGATTTCATCTTTTAGAGGAAGAAAGTAAACATGTAGTGGTGACCTGTGCAACAATGGTCAAGTGGGTGGTGGCCTCTTTTCTTACGATTAACCAAGCTCACCTACATTCACCTAAATTATTACCCATTCCAACTCCAATTCATTAGAATTTGAAAACCTTCAACACTGATTCCCCTTTGTTGTAAACAACTCTCAACACATATTGCATTTGAAAAAAAAATCTTACATTGTGTGTTTATATGTATAGGTGGTGGTGGGGTGAATGAATTCTTAAAATCTTTGAGCTACCCACTCATGATGGTCATCTAGTTGATGCCACGTTTTCTCTATCTAAAATAGCTCATCTACTACTAACTCTATTTCTCTCTTTACTATTTTCCTTGGTTAGATTTCAATTTAGTACACCATCTTTGTCCCTTTGTGTGTTTTGCAAAAGAGAGAGAAATAAATAAGAGATAACCAAAAAGGGCCAAGTAGGAAAGCTGAACGAAAATTCTGCCCATTTGGTAAATAATTAACATTTTCAGCTACTTTAGTAAATAGTTACCAAACGTATAAAAAATTTGTAGTTATTTACCTATCACTGCCCTAGGTTTAAATCTCTCCCTTCAACAAAAAAAAACAAAACCCATCCAAACCTCTCTCTATATATAGTATTCTTGTAATTATATATATATATATAATTATTTTGGTATGGTACAATATACAACTGATAATAAAAATCGTTATCGGTATCATACCATACGTCACCGGTACGGTACAATTACCAATTTGTAACATACCATTACCAAAATTTAGCGCAATCCAATAATTCGCATTTTTGGTACAGAATTCCACCCTTACTTTTCCTTATCAAAATTAAGCCATTAGGTGATGTTTTGAGAGGGTTTTGAAGGCATCAAGTCAAACACAACACATCAACACCACACAAGCAAGCAAGCACATATATAACACAAACATGACCACCACAAACATCAAAAATGTTTTGTAATTCAACTCCTCCGTATTGATTCTTCGGTTTGCTCTAACGTTGATGAGCGACTCGTTAGTTTGCTGATGTTGTTGTTGCTGCTGCTGGTTGTTATTCTCCTTCAGTTCTTGTTTTTCTGGAGATGCCGATGGCGGCACTGTGTGGCTAACCTGGCTACAGGTGTGTGAACCTATGTATGTGATGTTGAGTACTGTGGGATCATCGTCGTCATCATCGTCTGGTCTTTGAGTTTGCTTTGTAGCCTTACAACATTGATCGTGTCGGTATCTACATATATAATAGTGTCTGCAGATTTCAAAGACACTAGAGGTTAGATTTGTTTTGCTCATTTTCTCCTCATGAGAATGGACCAATTTATGTCCAGTAATAGAACCTTATTATTTGAGTATCTTCTCATCCAAATTCAAATTTTGTAAGTTTATTGAAGTTCTATTTACTCAATAAAATTCCCTTGTCCTTATTTTGACCCATAAAACCTTTCAAATTTTATTAACTTACTTTATAAAGATTAAGGGCCCATTTGATAATAAAAAAACTAATTGTGTTTCTGCGAAAAGTTGAAAAATAAGTTGAGGGATACAATAAGATCCTTCCATTTTATTTTTATGAGTAGATATGCTCGATTATTATCCATTTTTTGTGAAAATGAAAAATATTTCTTCACTCTCACCAAAGGAAAATTTTTCTAGGAGAAAAACCAAAAAGTAAGAAAACATTTCACTCTTATTCCTCAACTTATTTTTCAACTTTTTACAAAAATACATTCTTTTGATTTTGATTTTTCATATTGTTGTCAAATAGAAAACTTTTGTTAATTACAGATTTAGCCTTTGCTTGATTCAACACTTCCTAATTGCAGACATTCAGCTATACTGATCAAGTTTTTGCATGTAGGCGAGTGATGTTTAATTCAAAACAATTGGTGTTTTAGTGGTAAATTTTCCGTACAAAATTAAAATTTATACTTATACTAGCTATTTTGCCACCTCTAAATTTTGAAAAATAAAATAAAATAGTAGCAATAATAGTATTATTAATTGTGTAGCCCTTTAATTAGGGTTTTTTTTTTCTTTTAGTATAATATCTTATTTCTAATTCTGACCTTAAATATACCGATCTAAATTAAATAGTTATAATTATTTAATATCGATCTCACCTGGGATACTTGTCACCTATTTCCATCGCATATTTCCTCCAACTATAGCCGTCATCCTTTGGTTGGTTTGTCCCAGTTGACAATATCCTTCTGCAGATCCCCAATCAACATTCACCCAAATAAAACAAAATGCAAACTCTAAAATATGAGAATCACATCTAAAAAAACATGTACAACCCATTTAATTTAACGGTACGTACACGAAAAGATTTATAGATAAAACAATATTTTTTAAAAAAAATCACCTCTTCTTTGGTACGGCTGCGGGTCCCACAGGCCGGGGCTGCCGGGCAGCCGAGCCGGCTTTGCTCAGAGTCAACAAAGCCTTTTCATATGAGGATAAAATCCTCAGTAGTAACATTTCGCAGGTTTCATAAGAAGAAGAAGCCGAGCTCAAGTGAAGCATAAGCTGTTTGACTAGCTCTAGCCCCTTGCGTAGCTCTCTAATCACTGCCTTGTGATCCCAGTTAGAAACAGTATCCATTTTCTCTAAAATTTTAAAGCTTGAAAAAGTGGGTTTTACTTAGCAAATTGAATCGAGCCAAATCGAATCGAATCGAATTTTAAGGCAGGTTCAGTTTCATCATATAATTTAAATTATACATTATTGAATAGCATAGTAAGAGGAAATCGGGAATGGGTTGTTTTTGGCAAGTTGTTGAAGAGAAATGGATATAAAGGGGAAGAAGAGGGGATTTTGGGAAATGACTTTTTTATTTCTTTTAACAACTCATGAGGCCAAGTTGAGGAGACTTTTTTCTTTAAATATTGTCGCCCTTTAAATTTCTCCGAAACACTCTCGCGTTCATTCAGTGCAATAGAATCGAGTATACCAGTATATGTATATTAACTCATTACAATACGATCAAGTATGTGCATATTACTCGGCGCAATAGTGCCGACGGCCGAGTCAACATAGTTTTTGGTTTTCAATAATAATTCAGCTTTGTTGCACTGAATAAATGATCATATACTTGGCCCAATTGTACTGGGTCAAGTATACATATAAGGAGTAAGTTAAAAGCCTCTCATCGCTTTTTTTTATTTTTTATATTGCATGTAGTGTGTGCTTGCTAATTATATTTTTACTGAACTCGTGTTTGGCTTATTCCCATTCTACAAATAGTTTAATTTGTAGATACACTCCTTGGGTTGGCGAGCATTAAAGCTTAAATAACTTTGATGACCTCGGAACTTTATTAGTCTCTCTCGAATGGACGATTTGATTTCATATGTATAACTTTAAGTTGATTCCTTTTGTATTTAGCAAACGTTGTTTCATAATCGGTTTATGTAATTGAAGAAAACTATGTAATATTATTTTTTGTAAATTGTAATCGATTGTTTAATCTTTTGAGAACCACATAAATGAATTATATCTTATTCATTGATATGAAAATTGTGATTGAGTAATGATTTAATAAAGTATCACTTATACAAGGTATTGGTTATTGATAAAACAGAGTAAAACATGTTGAATTTTTCAAAAAATCAACTAACTAGATTAAATTCGTAAAATTTTAACATCACCTGTTGTTGGTGTACGGCACCTGTGACAAGCCAATCCCAAATGTGAAAAACTCTAAATATGATTTGAGGCGTCACATTTAGTAAGTCAAATTGGTCAAATATTTAGCTGAGTTATATGGAGGTCGAGGGGAGTGTCCAGCCAATCTCATTAGTCAAGCATACCCCTAGCTTGGTAATGCTAGCAAGGCAGAGTATCTAGTCATCTAATTTAATATGGTAGGTCAGCTAACATGTAGAAAGCTGAGCTCAAAATGACTCAACGTGGCAATTAACCACTTTTGCAAGTGTGAAAATGGTCTCTACCAAATCAACAATGCGAACAAAACCCAAGACAGTTGTGATCCTGGACTAGTGCCCAAAATTTCCCTTTATGGTAATATACTTTATGTACAAATACTAATGTAAACCATATACTATACTTATACTTATAAATAGGAAGGGTAATCCCTTAAAAATAATCTCATCTTTTACTTGCCCAAATACTAACTAGAAGCAACAATAAGCTCAATATGTGACCCTTATTGTGTTAGATCTTATTCGATTTAAATAATTATAAACTCCTATGATCGTTCATGTCGTATCCTCCAAGAATCAAAAGATTAATATGCTCGAAGTGTACCTGCATCCATAGCGTGTATATTGTTGCCGAGTGATTGGCCATCAAGATCTACACGTATTTAGTTAAAGAATCCTTTAACTTTTCTCTATACTCTCTATGATGATGGGGGATTGACGGGGACATAATACGTATGTGCGATATAGGATCATAACCATAATATATATAGATCGTAAACACTACTATCTTACTTTGTATTTCTATTTAATTTTTACCCATCATAAAAATAAAAATTACCCTTAAGAATCTACAAATTAAATGTCCCCACCCTATTAGATATATTTAATCTCAAATAACTTAAACATTAATTGATCATTTTTAAAGTAGGCTTAACTATACAACAATTTACAACACATAATTATTTCACATATAAGCTCAATATTAAATTAAAGATCCAACACATTGTACCTTTTCTTATTACGCTTTGAAACCAATACAATACACACACTCACACTGAAAAAAGAACGTACTGATGGATTATTAGCCAAATTAATTGGAGAAACCTTCCTACAAACACATCTTACTCTTATTGTTGTTAATGGTGGTTTGTGGTGGCTTTATGATAGAGTTTTAGGATACCTCAATGGTACGTGATGCACTCACTTGAAGTTGAGACAACTTTTTATTTTGAGTTTGTCATTTTTTAGACACTTAAAAATTAATAGAAGAAAATATTTTGTGCTAAAATCCAACAAGTTTCACTCAAAAAATAAAATAAGAAATCATGTGGTTTCTAGGAACGTTCGTCGCTTTAGTGGAAAATAAATAAATAAATAAATTAATATGGCACCCCATTCTTGACTTTTGGTGCAAAATTAACAACCAAACTCATCGTAAGCTTTGACTTTTGGTTTCTCACATTATGAATAATTTCAATTCCCTTATGAGCGGACCGATAAGGCGGTGAGTTTTTAAAATTTCTAATAAAAAATCAACTTTATTTTATATTTTTTAAAATTATTTTACTTTATTTTTTAGCCATTGTAACTTTAAACTTAAAAATTGAAATTAGATAATATATATATATATATATTTAAAACTTACTAATTGGGATTTATAAAATAAGATCCATTGTGAATTACTTTTTGAATTTTTTTTCATGAGTTTTTTTGAATTTATTGAAAAAAACTCCAATAAAAATTAAATTCACTTTTCAACATACTATCACACTTCTTAAAAATTTATCTAAAGAATCATGTTTTAAAATCTGAACAAAACAAGCACATGTTCCCCGAGAATTCTATTTTTGCATTGTCATCATTCATAATTACAACTTAGACAAATAAAAGATATTTTTGCGTAGACATTAATTATATTTAATAATAATATAAAAAGAGAAAATAAAGTAATGATTTTTGTAAGAAGTTAAAGAATAAGTTGAAAAAAGTAGGTGAATGTTTGGTGGATGTTTTGAGTTTGAGTTTTTAAAATATGGTATTTGGTAGAATTTGGAAGTATGTTAAAAAGTAAATTTGGTTTTTGTTTAAGTTTTTTTCAACCAAAAAAATCTCATAAAAAAATTTCAAAAAATAGTCACAATGAATCTTATTTTATAGATCTCGACGAATATATTTTAAATATATATTGTTTATTTAATTTTAATTTTTGAATTTAAAGTTATGGTGTTTTAAAAATTTTTTTAGAGAGAGAAAGTAAAGTCAAATAAATTTTGGAAAGTGTGAAAGTATAGTTGATTTTAAGTTGAGTTTTAAAATTTGGAAAATAAAATAAACACATACCAAACATGCCCGTAGTGTCTGTCTTCTTTCTTTATGACTTTTTCAGTGAAATTTTTTTGGGGCATTTGTACTTTGGCACCGTAAGTTTATACCGAAACTAAGTTTAACACCCACAGTTTTATTTTATTGTACTTTGACACCCATTTTTAACAGTTCCGTCAAATCTACAGGTTTGACTGTTAGCCCAATGAATTAATGAGGTAAATTGGCCAATATACCCCTCTCACCACATGTGTACTTGCAATTTCATTCAAACCCCTCTTAATTAACAACAAAACCCAAAACATTTTTCCTTTGCAAGCCATCCGTCATCAAAATACGTAAGTGCAATACACTTCTCTTCTCTTCTCTGTATGTATCTCTCCCTTGATTTGCTCTCTAGAGATAGAGATAGAGCCGCAGGGGCGTAGCCAGGAATTATAAGTGACCCGGGCTAAGAATTAAACAATGACAACGTTAAAATATAACAAACCAAAATGTAACTATAATATATTCAAATGCATTCAAAAGATACCAACTTTTTATATACGTTGGAAGTGCAGATATGAAATATTCAAAAATATACAAAAAAATATAATAATTTCTCCTTATATCTAGCCATGTACGCCATAAATACAAACAAAAAGACATAATAGCCTATCGTAATTGAACCTTGCGCTCCTTAATAGAATCAAAATGAATGTGGTAAATGCATTGATAAAATTTTAATAGGTGTAGAGTAGTAATATTAGAAAAAATGAGGTGGGCTATACACATTTATATATACATATATTTATAAATAAAATTTAAGTCTACTACTAAAAAAAAAAAAAAAAAAATTAGACCCGGGCTACAGCCCAGGGTAGCCCAAGCATAGCTACGCCCATGGATAGAGGCATGTACAGTATAGTCATGGGTTGGGAATGTGGTTAATGGCTTTCAATCCCAAATATCTTCATCCCAAAATACATCACCATACAATTCCATAATCCCCACTCCTCCCATTCCACCACCACTTTCGCAGCTGCTGCTGTCACCACTTCACCACCACCCTCCCTCTTCTTCCTCTTCCCAGCCCTTTCGTTCCTCGGCATGCTTCTTTGCCTCTTTATTTCTAATTTAATTTATTTAAATAAATGTAATTAAAAACAAATCGATCGATGCAATTAATAATTGCAAGTGACTATTATTTTTATTCTATATATATGTGTGTGTATATATATATATATAATGTTCCAGAGAAAAGAAGAGATCTATATGGTATTTCATTGGCTTAATATCCTCTTCTTCCTGGATTATTATACTCCAATCACCGATTTCAAATCTCCAGCCGAAGATGAGGAATCAATCGCCGGATTAATAAAAGAAGAGAGGAATTACGTCCCCGGAATAGACTATTTCCAGAGATTTCACTCCCAATCGCTGGATAAATCTGCTAGAGAAAAATATGTTGAATGGATTCTCAAGGTAATCGACATCGCAGGACTTGAACCGGAGCTCGAATACGTCGGAGAAACCTTCACTTTTTGAAGCGAAGAAGGGCTAAGTCAGTCTTAGCTCAGGGAAGAAGGAAGGCTTGCTTTTGACTTTGTTGTTGGGGTCGGCGATAGGGACTTTAAAGATGGACCTGAGGGCGGCGGCAATGAGCGGAAAAATCTGGTGAAGTGTCCGTCGGGGTGGTGGTCACAGGCAAATGAGGAACGGTGGGGTTGCGGATGGGTTTATCAAGGTTTAGATGGCTGTTTCATAAGGGCAAGTACGGTGGGTTTGAAAATAATTAGATGATGAGAGGGGTAGTTTGGCCATTTTGCTTCATTAATTCATTATGTTAACGGTCAAACTTGTGGACTTGACAGAACCGTTAGGAATAGGTGCCAAAATACAATAAAATAAAATTATAAGTGTTAAACTTAGTTTTGGTATAAACTTTGGGTGCCAAAGTACAAATACCCCAAATTTTTTTCTTTGATGGTTGATTAAAAAAAAAATTCACAAAAAATAATAAATGTTTAAAAATATCTACTCATAAAAATAAAAATAAGGGAGATAACATCTTATCTTATCGTATGTCTCGAATTATGTTTTAATTTATTACAAAAATCAAGATTTATTTTTATTCTTTATATTGTTACGAGTCTAATTAAAAAAAAAAGAGAGAAAACAAAAAGGTTTTTTCCTTGGATTTTTTAATTAGGACAGGAAAGTGCCAGGAAATGAGTAGTTTGACTAAAAACAGGTACCACATTAAACAATTACAAGTTGTCAGTAAACGATTGCTATATCTATATTATAAAACATCAAGTTTGACTTAAAAAATATAAGGATCTAATGGTTAAAAATACACATGTTATAGTATGCATTAATCCTACACCCTTGGATGAGTTTTATACACACATCAAGATGTCACATTAAAGTTAAAACACTCATACCAATAATATACACACAACAAACTCTCATAAACTAATAATTTTGTTTATACTAAAAATGCTATAGCTTAAAATAAAAAATTTAAAATTTAATAAAAATTTAATTTTTAAAATCTACTAATTAATATTAATTAAACAAGATCCATCATGATTATAAAATTATGTAAAAAAAATCAAGAAAAATTATTGAGTAACATTTAAGAATCCATACATTGTTGAATTATTTTTATATTTTCCGTTGATATTTGTTGAAATAAAATAATAATGTTTGTCTATTTAGATTTAGAACATATTACTATTTTTTATTCTATTATTTCACCGTGCCGGATGGCACGGGTATATCCTAGTAAATATATATGCACATAGAGGGAAGAATATAAAGAGAACTAATTTTTTGTCTTTTAAATGTAGATTAATTATTTTAAGAGTGTAAACAAATAATATATTTTATAAAATTTTATGAAAATGATTTTTATGATTAATAAATCGTCTATACTAAATTTTGTCAAAAAATTTAACCGAAAAGTAGGTTAGCTAAACATCTTAAATTTTAACAGCCAGAAACGCACATATACATCAATTTTTTAGTTAACTCTCTTCCCGATTGAATTTTTCAATGAAATTTGATGGGAATAATCTATTAATCATGCACATTTCTTCACCAAGTTTTACCAAAAAATTCGCTCATTTACCCCTTCAAAATAATTAGTTCGCATTTAAGGATCAAAAAGTTTGTCCTCTGAAGATACTTTTCCATATATATATTTTGTGAGAAGATAGAAAATAAATTGAGACATGTGGTAAGATGTTTTATTACTTTTTAACTTTTTCAATGAAAAAAATTTAGGTATTTTTGTTTACACCTACAGAAATATTCTTTGCCCAAATGATGGATTATATGTTTTAGCGACACTGTTCAAGAATTCGAAGTTATTGTTTTGGTAAATTCTCAAAATAAAATAAAATTGTGGGGTAAAAATAATGATTTGGTGGGTGGATTTTAATTTTCATTTTCTCTGAGTACTTGTTTGGTTGTGAAAATTGCAGGGTGAGATGAAAGAACTTTAAAAAAAATAGTGGGGTGAGTTTACAAATGGGGGTGCTAAGCATGTTTTGGCAGGTGGGTTTAAAATTACTAAAAAGGTTTCTTTGTTACTTGAAAAAAAATTCACAAAAAATAATGAATATTAGAGAACATCTACTCATAAAAATGAGTATAAAATAGATAATATCTTATTGCATGTCTCAAATTATTTTCTAATTTTTTTACACAAAACAATTATTTTGTTTTTCAATTTTTTAAGTTATAATCAAACAAAGTCTAAATAAAAAAAGGAGATCAAACAAAAAAGTTTTTATTTTATTATTATTAATTTTTTAATTAGGATAGGAAAATGCTAAGAAATGAGTATTCGACTACTGATACCACGTTAAACAATTATGAGTTCTCACTGCTAAATGATTGTTACATAAATATATATTTTTTTAATTTTTTATATTGTAATTAAACGAAGTCTAAATAAAAAAAGAAGACCAAACAAAAAAAAAAATTGGATAGAAAAATGCTAGGAAATGAGTATTCGATTACAGGTACCACATTAAACAATTACGAGTTCTCACTGCTAAATGATTGTTACATAAACATATATATATGAAAAATTTTAAGTAAAAACATTAAGGCTCCGTTTGATAGTAACATGGAAAATGAAAATAAAAACAACTAACTTGGATGATAAGATGGAAAATAAGTTGAGGCATGTAGTGAGATCTTCTCCATCTCATGCTCATTTTTGTGAGTATACGTCCTCCATCCTCCTTTAGTATTTTGTGGAAAAAATTTCTCCACAATCCCCCAAAGAAAATTTTGTCATAGAAAAAAACAAAAGGTAAGAGTTAATCTCACCACATCCCTCAACTTATTTCCATCTTCTCACCTAAATTAGTTATTTTTCTTTTCATTTTTCATGTTGCTATCAAACGGAGCCTAACTTAAGGATCTTATTTATGGATTGAGTCATTTTGCATGCTTTTCGACAGAATTTTTGGATAAAATTTAGGGGATGTTATTTATCATGTGTAAAATATCTCTACCAAATTTTATTAAAAAATTAAACTGAAAAGCGGGTTACTTATAAGATTGAAAAATATTGGTCCAAAAATAGATATATAAAATTTAATATTTTTTCAATTATATAGTTAACTCACTTTTTAGTTAAATTTTTTAATAAAATTTGATAAAAAAACCATCCCTACCAAAATTTATTAAAAATTTATATTAAAAAATGTACTAAATGATCCAATTAATAAATAAGACCAAGTTAAAATTCTTACTTAAAATATTCCCGTATATATATCTATATTTATTCTTTCCTGACGTAGGCAGAGAGACCGAAAGGTCTTGGAAAAAAAAAGAAGAAAAAGAGAAATAAAGAAGAGAGAGAAGACAGAAAGGAACAGAGAGACTTGTTCAAATTTTAATTTCATCAGTGAAAGTAGCGAGAGATTGTTGGATCAACTGAAAGCTCGTACTTATTGTGAATAAAAGAAAATGTATAGCCAGGAGTACTTTTGGTTGCATATAATTCTGACATTTGTTGCTGCAATTTTTCTTCCCTGTTTACTTTTTGCGAAATCCCTTAACAAGAACAGGGGAATTTCACCACACCCCAATTCAAATCTCAACAAAGATTCACTCTCAGAACCCCTTTCATCTACTGCTGATTTAATAGTAGGTGAATACGAAGTATTCTTGAGTTTCTGTGGCAAAGAGACTCGTTACGGCTTCACCGATTTCCTCTACACCTCTCTTCGCGATGCTGGCGTTCGCACTTTCAGGGACGATAACGAGCTTCGTGTAGGAGAAGAGATTGGCTCCGAACTACTCAATGCTATCAAGGATTCTAAAATCTTGATACCGATATTTTCTAAAAACTACGCCTCGAGTAAATGGTGCCTAATTGAGCTTGCCCAAATGGTAGAGTGCCAAGCAGAAAGGGGACAAATTATTTTTCCTATTTTCTACGATGTAGATCCATACGAGGTCCGACATCAGAGTGGGAGTTACAAGGAGGCCTTCCGGAAATACAGGAATAAGCATTTCAACGGAAAAATGGTTCAAGCATGGAAGGAGGCCCTTGAAAAAGTTGGACAATTCAAAGGATTGGAACTCAAGAAAGAAACTGGCAGTTAATATTATCCTTATTTTAACCACTTTAGTTTTATGTTTGGTAAATAGCACTTTAGTTCCCCTCAAAGTAGCTAGACACCCACTCTTTTTCTTAGCCACCTGTATTGCCAGAACAAAGTATTATTTTAACGAGTTGTACTTTATGTATAAAAATAATTAAGCTAAGACATGTGATAAGATGATCTTTATTTCATGCTCATAAAAATAGTTGGGTTAACTTAAGTAGGCGTAATTTTTTTGTTTGAATATGAACGCAATATCTTAAAAGACATTAAACATATTAATTTCACCATTTTGCTCTCAGTACTAAAAAGAGTTAGGTTGCATAAAAATGGTATTACACAAAACACATTAAGTAGTAGAGCCTGTAATCATTAAGAGCATATTAAGAGTTTACTTAATTTTAAGCAAACATACAACTTAACTATATCTAGAGTATGAATTTTGGCCATTGATACTTCAGAGGTTCAAAACAACTTGGTTTTGATAAAAGCTGTTGCGGATTGATTGATATACACGGCTTTGGTTTAGATTGTCCGGATCAAAGTAGGGCTTTTGTGTGTGCGTAAATAAAAGACAAACAAACTGCAACACCATCAAGTAACGTGGTTCGTCCAAACAATATACCCATCCACAGTTATTTGTATTTATGTAGTATAGTATTTAGGTCATTAGGTGCCCTTCTCTAATGGTTTAATTTTTGATGATCCAAGGTTGAGGCTCTGGGTGCCTTTATATCAGAGTATGAGTACAAGAGTTAAACACGTAAAAAAAAATTAATATCGTAGTACAAATAGAATTACGTAATTAGTCTCAAATTTGGAAAGTAATTCCTTATGCATTGTCTTCTGTAGTTGCCTTGCCTTGCTTGGTGAAAGAATACCTTGCTTAGTTATCCTCTAGATACAAATGGATTTGGTTGTGGACCTATTTGACAGTGGGATCATGATTTGGGCTCTGGTGTCGCATAAGTGACTTTGAGTCGTAGTGGGTCTGGCTTAGACTATTGGCTTCAATGGACCAATCTTGAATATTATTAATTTTTTATCCAATATAACGAGTATGGATTTTTTGTGTTCGGGTCGAGCCGTAGACCACGGCTTGCTCCATTAAATATCGCCTAAACTCTGGTTTTGCATGCTTCGTTGCATTTTATTGGCAAGGATAGACGTAATTTAGGGTTGAGCCTGAGGTGAGTACAGCTTATTTTGAAAAACTACAGTGTTAGCCACTGAAGTTTGGAAAATTACCTATGGACCTTTTAATTTTCAGAAGTTGCACTATGACCCCTTGGATTTGTGGAAAATGGTTGATTTATGTACTTGGAGTTGATGGGTAGTTTTTATTGTGAAGACTGGGTCAAAGTTAAATATATGCATAAAAATACCTCAATTTTAGAAAATTACAGTGAAGCCCCCAAACTTTAAGAAATTACAAAAAGAAAAACCTTACTCGGACTTGCGTGTGTATGTGTTTTTGTGTGTATGTGTAAAGGTAATTGTAAATAAGCGAGGTCAGATCGTTACCTCTTGAGGGAACTGAGTAAATTCTTGAAATTGTAGTTGAGAAACTATTGGCTTTTGGATCATCGGTCCACGGTCCGCCAAAACTCCAAGAGAGACCTCCAAAAACCCCAACAAAATTAACAAAACTAGAGAAACAAAGTGTATAAAGAATATGGATGGAATATGGAAATTGTGGATGCTTGAAATAGTGGGTAAATACTTCATGCATCATCGAGCGCTTTGGGGCCAAATAGGCAATCAAAATGCATTTTTGGAGTTCCAGGATTTATCCGGGAATTCCTAGACTTCTCTAGTGACCGTCAGGGATTTTCGAGAATGTCCGGTAACGCCGAAGCACAGCCTCCAAGTCTCTAAACTCGATCGAGACAGTGCCAAAATAACAGAGACTGAAAAAGCAGTGTGGTTGAAAGAAACAGTTGGGTGGGCCCCACCTGGTGGTTGGTGCGCACTTCCTCCCTAATTGGAAGGTTGTTACGCACCTCATTTTTTAGGGGAAGGTTGGTGTACACCTTCATTTCTTTCCATTTTTTGCTATAAATAGCCTTATCGTGATGGGTCATGCTCGTTCCGTGGTTGCTGCATTCCTTTGGGAGGCACCTGGAAGTACTAAGCATCTGTCAGTGGTTCCTGATGAGCCAGTGGTGCTTATTCAGACGGAGGCAACAACCAGTCTATAGGAGTCATTTGCAAGGTGGCTCCCTCTGTTAGGGTATGGATATGTAATTTGGTTTGTTCTTACCATTAGCTTAGGTTGGCCACGGGGACTGCTATTTCAGAGATGGCAGAAAATTTCTTCTTTGGAGCCGTGATAATAGAGAGGTTGTTGATAAAGTAAACTTTTTAGTAAGAAAATGTTGTTGATTTGGTCTGTTGATAAAAGACGGCAGCAAGCTGCTATGAATTGATTGCATGTGCACAGCTCTGGTTAGATTGCCCAGATCCAACTAGGGCTTAAAGCACAATGCCAGCAAGTAACGTGGTTCGGACAAAAAAGATACATACTCTATAGCCATTTGTATATCTTTGGTAGAGTTTTAGGGTGACCTACTCTATTGGTTGATTTTTTGATGATTTAGGGTTGAGGGTCTATTGAGCGTTTATATAAAAGGCTTAGTACAAGAGTTAAACGTGGAAAGGAATTCTAATATGGTAGTGCAGATAGAATTAGATAACTAGTCTTGTATTTGGAGAGCGATTCCTTAACTTTCGCCTTTTGTTGTGCAGTTTACTTGCTTGGTGAAAAGCTACCTTAGTTATCCTCTAGATGCAAATAAATATGGTTGTGGACCTATTCGAGTGTGCGCCCACGGTTTGGGCTGTTTTGTAGCATAAGTGAATTTGGGTCACCATGGGCCTGGCTTAGACTGTTGGCTTCAATGAACAAGTCTAATATTATCCACGTATTGAATATAACAAGTATGGATTTTTTTTATGCATTCGGGCTGCGCCGGGCGGTTGGCCGTGATATACTCCATGTACTGTTCGGGTTCTAACCTGGGGTCTAGAATTTTACAATAAAATATTAATGTTTTTCCTGTTGTTGTTGTTGCTTTAAAGGTGGTATAAACAATATTACGAAATATCTTAACATTTAAGTTAATTTCTTCTTGTTTCTTCTTGAAGGCTCTAACTATTCGGATCTAAGCCAATATAACTTCGACACCACTCATTTGCCAATCAGAATATTTCCATTACTAAGCGATGCTTACCGTAAACAATACCTATATATGACGGAACAAGTAAAATAATAATTATAAAGGAGACACAAAATTACGTGGTATCGGCAAATCGCCACTAATCCACGGAGAGCCTGATTTCACTATTAAGATAATAATTGTACAATATAAGGAATACAAGATATACACTCTTTTACCCTTAACCCAAGTACACCCAATCTCACTCTAAAATCAAAGTTTATAAAATAAACTCTCTCACCAAATAAATTCTCACCAAGAGAAACTCACTTTCTCTCCCTAGAATTTAATTTCTCTCCTTATCTATTATTTTCTTGACTTTTTGAAACTCTCATGCAAAGGGCTTTATATATAGACAAACATCCACCGCCTCAAATTGTGCAAAAGTCCACTGACTTTAATTTGGTCAAAGCACACCTCAATTTTCAGCATGTTTACATTGGATCCAGCTGGACCTTGTTGCCAAAATTGTTGAATTTTCTTTTCTTTGCTTCTTTGTTAAGAAAACCAACACTAACATGATTCAATCCTAAATGGGATTTTTCTAAAGAAGTCATTAAAGTTTCCGTAATTGTAATTTCCCTTCTAAAAGTTAGTTTCCCGTTTATATAAATTACATAAATGCCAGGCATGAAGGAGAACTAGTAAAAATCATCAAGGATAAAGTCTTAGAATTTTTGAAGCCTTGCAATAATCAAGAAGATCAGAATTTGGTTGGAATGCGACATCGCATAGAAAGGATGGAGGAACTACTAGACATTCGCTCTAACGGCGTTCGGGTTATTGGAATCCATGGCATGGGTGGACTAGGGAAGACAACTATTGCCGAGCTCATCTACTACAAATACAATCAACACTTCGAATGTTATAGCTTCCTTAAAGATGTTCGAGAAACCTCAAAAAGCCGCAATGGTATAGTTCTTTTGCAAAACCAACTTCGCTCAGATATCCTCAAGACAAAAATCTATGATATTGATGATTATAACGAAGGAATAAGAAAAATCAAAGATGCGGTACATGGAAAAAAAGTTCTCATTGTTCTTGACGACGTGGATGCAAAGTCTCAAATTGATAAGCTTGCAGCAAGCTACAAATGGTTCGGTGCAGGAAGTAGGATCATCATTACAACTAGAAACGAAGAGGTTCTATATGCACTAGAACAGACTTTTCATAGTGAAGGTCACCCTGAAATTTATAGAGGTTACAAGCCAGAGTTGATGAACAATGCTGATTCTCTTGCACTATTTAGCAAGTACGCCTTCATGAGCAAAACCCCCCCAAAAGGTTTTGATATCCTTTCTGAGAATATTGTATCCACAGCTGCAGGTCTTCCTTTAGTTCTTGTTACTACAGGGTCATCATTGTTTGGCGAGAAGGATAAAGAAATATGGGAAGAAAAATATAGAAAGCTTAAAAAAATACCTGAAAAGGAAGTCCTTGAAAAATTGAGATTAAGTTTTGATCCATTGACTAGTGCGGAAAAGGAGATATTCCTTGATATTGCATGTCTCTTCATTGGAAAGGATAAAACAAGTCCTTGTTATATGTGGGATGACTGCGAATTTTCTCCAAGGTATGTGCTTCAAGTTCTTGTTCGTAGGTCTCTTATAACCGTAAAAAATGGTAGTATCTTGAGGATGCACGATCAGCTCCGAGATCTTGGTAGGCAAATTGTCAGCGAAGGAAACTTGAATGAGCCTGGGAACTGGAGTAGGTTCTGGGATAAGGAACAAGCTTTGGATGTATTTAAGACCCATCAGGTAAGATCTGGGTGCATCAGCAATTTTATCTTGACAATATTTTACTATTTCTCTTTTACCTCCAAATTCATTTACTCATGAAAAGAAGAAGGAATTATTTTTTCAGTTTTCCTTAAAGAAGATTTTTCAAATATTTCTTTTATTATCAAGCTGGATAAATTCATTTAGTCAATCCACTCTTTTATAACAGAAACATCAAAATGGTGTCTCTTTGTTCTCGGAAAATACCACATACCTCCAATGAGTCATGGGAAAAACATGTTGCAAACCACTTATTCTAATCTGCAGTTGGTTTGATCTTATGCATTCTTCCACGTACTTTACAAATATTAAAGCAACTAAACATTACCAGTTCTGCATATTATAGCAATTAGATATTTATTTTGTCATCACATATTAATTTTTTTTTAGTGTTTATGTATTTTTTTTTAAAATAAAATAATGTTAACAAGGTTTTCTAATAGCAGGCCACAAAAAACATCAAAGCCCTCGACCTTCACTTCAGAGAAGATGGGGTTCGGGCATGCCTTGGAGGAGAAGAATTTCGTATGCTGCGAAATCTAAGGCAACTGACTTTGGATCATGCAGACCTTAATGGAGATTTTGAACATCTTCTTCCAAATTTAAGATGGCTTCGATTGAGGAGATGCTCGTTGGGGTTCACGCCAACCAATTTTTATTTGAAGAATCTTGTTGTTCTTTCTCTGAAAATTAACAGTTTAACAGATGACTGGGAGTGCTGGAGTCAAATCAAGGTCTTTCTCAGTCCTTTTGTTTTAATTGTCCCATCATCATACTCTTATTCTCTTCGGAACTTGACCTTTTACATTCATTTTTATTTTCACAGATGTCAAAGAAGTTGAAAATTCTAAAGTTATCTCGTTGCAATCTCTTAACCAGAATTCCTTACTTATCCACATTTTCATCTTTAGAGAGATTGGAGGTGAAATATTGTGACTCATTTTGTAATCTTGATGAGATCGAAGAATTCGAGTCGTTAAGATACCTGAATGCATTACATTGCCAATCCCTGAGAAGACTGCCAAATCTATCTAAGTTAAGAATGTTGAAGAAATTGAATGTCTCGGAGTGTAGGAACCTAATTGAGATTCCAGGCCTAGACAAATTGAAGTCTTTAGAAGGTCTGTTCATGAAGCATTGCACTTCCGTAGTGAGATTACCAAATCTTTCAAACCTACAAAAGCTAAACCGCTTAGATGTCTTAGGGTGCAGGAAGCTAATTGAGATTAAAGGCTTGGAGAAATCAGGTCCCTTGGGATATTTAAGAAAGAGTTCTTACACATTTATAAGGGCATACAAGGTCTGCGAAAGTTAGTTAAAACAGAAATGCAAGGAGGATTGTGGAGTGCTTGCGACATTCTCTCGTGTGGTCGAAATAATGTTATATATGTTTACACAACTACTATTACTTATCCTTTGTTCAAACTTGATGTTTTATGCTTTTACATTGTCAGTTGTTTAGATATTATTGCTTGATATACAAAAAAAGTAAAGTTTGTGTATTTAACAAAAACGTTTCGTAGAAGCATGATCAAAGTTTGTTTTGGTTCCTTCATTTTTCGAAGGAAATCTCTAGGCCAGATAAGCGTGCCTAGAGACCAATATCATAAAAATAAAGGTAGATTTGAAAATTCCAAATCTGGTGGTGTTCATAAAAGTAGAAAGGCGATATCGACTTTGAAAGTTTTACCCTATGTCAATTATTCAAAGTGTTTGATTTGAAAACAGTGCTTTCACACACCTAGATTAATCCCTGTTTGCAAAATGGTTGCTAGCAGCACAGGGTGTTCGGACCAGCTTTCAAGCAATTGCGCCCCTCTGCAAATCCCTGTTTGCATAACAATGGCCTACCCCTTGTAACCACAAGATTTTTCTGTAGCCACTAAGATTCGAACTATGGAGTTCGCAGTCAAACTCAACACTATCCCAAAGTGCTCCTACAGACCACTTGTTGATGGTTAAAAAAAAACCAAAAACAAAAAATCTACACTTTGCCCACCTAAATTTAGGAAAACTCTAACTCTTTTTCTGGAATTTCTCAAATTAATAATATTATTTTTTTTCTAGAACAAAATCCATAAACTAAATCTCATAACATAAAATAATTAAGTTATATTCTTAACTATAATTGAGATGAAATTGATAAATGTGTTTATAAAAAAATACCAAAACCAAAATGAGAATATTACTTAATGTATATGCCCACCTTGAGTTTTTGAATATGTTTAATTTAATTATAATTTTTGACAAAAATAAAATTTAATAGGTAATATTTTAGACTTTGCTCATCTTATTTTAGAAAAAAAAAAATTACACTTTACTCGCCTAAATTATATTACTTTAAATTTATTGCAAAGGATGGACTTCTTATAAGTAGTTTACTACTTCAAAATATATATTTTGATACTTAAATTAAAATACTTTTTCACATTATTTTTAAATATTATAATAATACCGACTTGTGTATATAGCTGTGCTTCAAAGTAAAATCCATCCCCAAACTTCCCCCCCACCCCACCAAATAATTCTTAGTCCCATCACTGAACTTGATGGAATAAAAAAGATAAAACTGTTGTCGTTCTAAATATTTTGGGAGTACCACACGCCCACAAGTAAATGAAAAAAGTTTATTTTTAATCTTAAAATTTTAAACTTTTGATGATCAATTGTGTTCACTTCATAAACAATTTCTATTTTGAAAACTCACAAACAAAACCCATTGTATATATATGTTTTATTAGAAACAAGCATACAATGCTCACTAAATATTAATATTGTCCCAATAGAAAAGTAGATCAAATTGTCTAATTTATATTAGAGGGTACGGAAATTTTCAAGTGCAGACCGGTTCGTATCAGAAAAGGACTCTTAAAGGGTATATATATAAAATTATAACAAAGGAGATAATTTGAATCAAATTGCATTTTGTAACTTCTAAACCAGAATAACAAAAGCCACCAAATATCTACATCTTCTAATTTGCTTGGGGAACAAATATTTCAACATAAGCAAAATTAACGTGCTCATAAGTATCTACGCCTAATTCGAAGAATAGGAGTTTTGCCTAGGGAAAATGCATGTCACTTCAAACAATTAACCTTCAACGAAGAAGTAAGCTTGATCAGTTCATAACCTCGATGATTCGAATCTATTTTCGGACTCGAACCATCATACTTGAACATAGTAATACGAGAACTAAGCTTCAGTATCTCGTCATTGGCTTCAAAACATCTTCAATTGCTAACATCAAGATAAACAAGCTCTTTGCAACATTGTATTATCATCACCAAACATTCTCTTTCGATCGATCTGTTTCTTAGAACCAAGTACTTTATTATTGGCAGTGATGCGACGATACTTGATGCTATCTCATCATAAATGACGCCATTATCAATTTTGAGCCAAACAAAGTTCTTGCAGTGAGGACCGATTTGGGAAAGAATGCTAGGTAAATTAAATCCGTTTCCCCCAAGATATGGTCTCTCCAAATCCTTAAACTTCTTCATAAGTTTCGAAATGATGTTCTAATGAGCAAATACTACGCGAAATGGCGAAGGTTCGACACCTGAGAAAACACGGTCAATAATCTATAAAGTTGTGCATTGGGCTAATGATGAAAATCACTCTATAGATAATGAATCTGAATTATTAGTGTCAAATTAGATATAACAGACGTTGAATATCTATAGTGAGAACTCATTTAAATAAAAAAATTTGTCAAATATTTTAGTTATCCAACCATGAAGTAATAATATACATTTGATAAATAATGTCTGACGGGATTACTGTTCACTCGAGAAGAACAATATTCCATTTTGTACACATTTTGTACACATTATTACCCATTCCAAGTCCAATTCTTTAGAATTTGAAAACCTTCAACACTGATTCCCCATTGTTGTAAACAACATTCAACACATGTTACATTTGAAAAAAAACTGCTTTCATTTTATGTGTTTGTATGTATATTATAGATGGTGGTGAGGTGAACGAATTCTTAAAATCTTTTGACAACCTACTCATGTTAGTAATGTAGCTAATGCCCGCATTTTCTCTCTAAAGTAGCTCCTCTGCTACTGCTCTGTTTCTCTCTCTGTTATTTTTCTTGGTTAGATTTAATTTACGTGCACCATCTTTGTCCCTTTGTGTGTTTTGCAGAGGAGAAAGAAATAAATAAGACATAACAAAAAAGGGCAAAGTAGGAACGCTAAATGAAAATTCTGTTCATTTGGTAAATAATTAACATTTTCAGCTACTTCAATAAATAATTACCAAAAGTACAAAAAAGTTGCAGTTATTTACCTATCACTGAAAGGAAAAAAAAAAAAAACCACCCAAACCCTCTCTATATATAGTATTCTTGTAAATATATATATATATATATATAATTATTTCGGTACGGTATACCGTACCACTAGTAATGAAAATTATTATCGATACCATACCATATGTCACCAGTATATACAATTGCCGATTTCTACCGTACCATTACCGAAATTTAGTACAACCCGGTAATTGTACCGTATGGCATGGCATTTTTGGTACAAATTCCAACCCTACTTTACCTTATCAAAATTAAGCCCTTAGGTGATGTTTTGAGAGCATTTTTGGTACAAATTCCAACCCTACTTTACCTTATTAATTTAACGCTCAATCCACCACATATATTTTCAATCAAACCACATAACTAACTTACGTTAAGTCTAGAATTATGTGCAATGCATCTAGTAAGTTCGGCGAGTTTTCGTTAATTATCGCATCTTTAATTTGACTCAAACAATTATAACAGAAAAAGTATTTTTGGCATTTGAATCAATCGAACTAAAAATATAAGCCTAACAGCTCAAACTTAAGTTGATGTAAATCTGAAAAATGACTTATTTTCCAATTTATCTAAATCTAAATTATGTTTTTTGAGCCCTTTTATTATTGATAGATTACCATATAATGTGATCATAGGGCCCAAAAAATTAATATCTACTTAATATAGACCCTACTAAATTTAAATTTTGTAACTTGAAACGGTTCCCTCCTTTCATTTTATTTATTTGTTTGTTTGTTTGTTTTTTTGTTTTAACTTTGTTTCAATTAACGAATTGCTCTGGTCCATATATCTCAATTCATTTGAGATGTATTTTTTTTTTATGATTTGGCATCATATCGTATTATTTGATTAGTTACTCTTACTGTTTTAATTTTAGTGGCTACATGATATATTTGTCCTTAAGGAATATAGTATGTGTTTGCATAAGTTATTTTGCCTTCAGGACTTACTATTATGTAGACCGTAGTAAGGGGTTCCCGCTATGGAAGCAGTTTTACCCGAGTCATTGGGGTTATCAATTGTGTACAATATATTTATATCTTAGATGATTAACTATATGTAGTTATGGGACGATTTTATTTTGGACTCTCATGTCCCATTGTTCTAGCCATGATAAGTGAGATGTAACTACTATGGACTTGTTCTTGTTCCTTTTTTTTCCTCAGCACATTTATTTTAATTTTCTATGTTTAAACTCTTTTTTTCCCTTAATTTCTGGATATGTGTTTACAGTTATATTTTACAACTTTCACGCATGATAAACTGGTACATATGTGAACATTTGTTGGTACATTCGTCTACAATGTGGTACTTAATTGACAAAGTTAATACCTCTTTTTGTTTTTCGCATTTGTTGATGGTGAAAATGAAGATGAAGATGGATTTGTTCTCATTCCTTTTTTTTTCTCCCTAGCACGTTTATTTTAATTTTTTATGATTGAACTCTCCTTTTTTCTCCTTAATTTATGGATATGTACTTATGGTTTTATTTTACAATTGTCGCACATTTATTTCACTAATCATTAGTTTATGGCATGAGATGTAATTGCTTACGAGATGGATGGAGGCATATATTCCCCGGGGTGGGGCTATTGCCACACCCCAAAGTTCTTTGTAACACTCCCTCCATTGACTCTGTACAATAGGGCCGAGTATATTATCATTTACTTAGTGCATGATTAAGCCGAATTATTGTTGGGAACAAAAAAATTACGCTAACTTGGCCATATTGCACTGAGTAATAAGCAAATATTCGTCCCTATTAACCGAATTAATGCACACATACTCGGTTTTATTGCATCGAGTCAATATGAAAGTGTTACAAGGAGATTTGAGGGGTGGAAGCCCACCCATTCCACCAGCGGAGTTTTGTTTGAATGACTTTGGTTGATTTTTTTTTTCTTTCTATCGGAATATGTTCAGGTCACCGTATATGGATGGAAAAAATGGTATTTCACAGGCCATAATATTTTGGTCCATTTTTAGATAGAGTAATGAGGGTGGTGACAGCCGTGGGTGGTGGAGCAAGAGTGGTGGTGGACGATTTTAGTTTTATTTTTTTAGAGGGAGAAAGTAAACATGTAGTGGTGACCCGTGCGACAGTGGTCAAGTGGGCGATGGCCTCTTTTTCTCAAGATTAACCAAACTTGCCTATATTCACCTAAATTATTACCCACATTCACCTAAATTATTACCCATTCCAAGTCCAATTCATTAGAATTTGAAAACCTTCAACACTATTCCCCATTGTTGTAAACAACATTCAACACATGCATTGCTCGCATTTTAAAAAAACAACGTACATTTTATGTGTCTGTTTGTATAGATGGTGGTAAGGAGTGTGAATCCTTAAAATCTTTCGGCTACCTACTCATGGTAGTAATGTAGCTGATGCCCACATTTTCTCTCTCTAAAGTAGCTCCTATGCTACTACTTTGTTTCTCTCTCTATTACTTTCCTAGGTTAGATTTCAATTCCGTGCATCATCTTTTTCCCTTTGTGTGTTTTGCAAAGGAGAGAGAAATAAAGAGAAATAAATAGGAGATAACAAATAAGGGCAAAGTAGGAAAGCTGAATGAAAATTCTGTTCATTTGGTAAATAATTAACATTTTAAGCTACTTTAGTAAAAAATTACCCAAAGTATGTACAAAAATTTTGTAGTTATTTACCTATCACTGGAAAAAAAAATAAAAAAAAATAAACCACCCAAACCATCTATATATATAGTATTCTTGTAATAATATATATATATATATATAATTATTTCAGTGTGGTACAATATACCACTAGTAATGAAAATCATTATCGGTACCATACCATATGCCACCAGTACGGTACAATTGCTAATTTGTACCATACCATTGCCAAAATTTAGCACAACCTGATAATTATACCGTATGGCATGGCATTTTTGGTAAAAAATTCCAACCCTACTTTTCCTTATCAAAATTAAGCCCTTAGGTGATGTTTTGAGAGGGTTTTGAAGGCATCAAGTGTAAACGTACAAAAATTTTGTAGTTATTTACCTATCACTGGAAAAAAAATTAAAAAAAAAATAAACCACCCAAACCATCTATATATATATAGTATTCTTGTAATAATATATATATATACAATTATTTCAGTGTGGTACAATATACCACTAGTAATGAAAATCATTATCGGTACCATACCATATGCCACCAGTATGGTACAATTGCTAATTTGTACCATACCATTGCCGAAATTTAGCACAACCCGATAATTGTACCGTATGGCATGGCATTTTTGGTAAAACATTCCAACCCTACTTTTCCTTATCAAAATTAAGCCCTTAGGTGATGTTTTGAGAGGGTTTTGAAGGCATCAAGTGTAAACGTACAAAAATTTTGTAGTTATTTACCTATCACTGGAAAAAAAAATAAACCACCCAAACCATCTATATATATAGTATTCTTGTAATAATATATATATATAATTATTTCAGTGTGGTACAATATACCACTAGTAATGAAAATCATTATCGGTACCATACCATATGCCACCAGTACGGTACAATTGCTAATTTGTACCATACCATTGCCGAAATTTAGCACAACCCGATAATTGTACCGTATGGCATGGCATTTTTGGTAAAAAAATTCCAACCCTACTTTTCCTTATCAAAATTAAGCCCTTAGGTGATGTTTTGAGAGGGTTTTGAAGGCATCAAGTGTAACAACCCCGCCTTAATATACAGGACAACACTCGTAATTAAGACCAGGAGTGCTACTAACCCATCTTAGATTGACTAAAATGTGTATATATATAAATACATAAAGAAATTCAAATAGTAATATCATGCGTGTTAACAATATCTTTATATTCGTACTGATGATGATAGTACTGTACATAAACATGCATACACGCATACAACCGTTAGACAAAAATGAATTAAATAAGTTCAATCAATATATAACACTTCGGGCTAGCCGTGTCTTCCCAAGATAACATATACACAACAAAATGATGAATCCGTATCAGAGCTCTCTATTTCGATCTCGAACCCGCCGTCTCATTAACATCACACGTCCCCCATGTACCTGTAATAGTTAGAAAACGGGGTGAGCTCATAGCTCAGTAGGGGGTGAAAGGCATATATTACAAAAAAAACAGGTCTATAAACATATCTTTCAAACCACGTGTAATTCTTTAATATCAACAAAAATCATGTTCATCAATTGACTACGCATGCACGTGCTAATGCAATTTACCTCATGTGTCAACCGATTACCATACCATAGAGAGCCAAGCTCTAATTATATTCCCATGCCACCGAGACGTCGAATCATCAAGCTGATACCCTGGGATCAATTGTCCCGATCCCATATGAATATAAATAGCAACCAAACTATAGTGCCTTGCCAATTTTCCTAGGTTCCTGGGCTCCACGCCGGTGGCTTATAGGCGGCCAAACATTGCTCCCCCAGGGGTTTAGGGCTTTTCAACCCAAGGGCACTGGGCCCTGCCTATTTTTTCCATCCCGGCAAGCACTATGAAAACAGACATTCACATCACCCTTGGTCATCCACGACCAAGTACAATCATTTCCAATAGATCAATCACCCTTGGTCATGGTCATCTATGACCAAATACAATCATTTCCAAGAGATCAATTAACCAATCATATCCGATAAGACAATATCAAAATAAAAATGAAGCTTCCACGAATTTTCCATGACATGTAACCTCCGAACAGAGATATATATATATATATATAAATGAGCTCTCATCATCATGATAAGAGATATAATGTCACACCTGAACAACAAAATAATACTTACTTAAAAATATAATTAAATTAAGAGAACATAATAAGGTTGTCATTTCCAAAATCAACATCATCGCATATCCATGATTTTTTTTTTATCAACTTTGTCTTAAAAAAAATAATACTAGCAAATATTTACAACTCACACACATAAGGATGTCTAGTCAAATACACCAAAACAAGACTAGTACAATAAACAAAAACGACGTAGTGTATTTTTCTATAAACCCTCCCACTCATTCTAGACATGGCAGTGGACATTCCTTCTTGATACCTGTAAAGAGAAACATATATAAAAGTATGAGCTATAGGCTCAGTGAATGCATCACTTCCCTCATCAGTAATCTGTAAAAGTATATATATATAAATATATACACATCTCATATATATTCACATTCAATTCCCATCCTCTAGCCATCATATAAAGCATCAAATGTACCACACACATAACCGCTCTATAGCCTTAATTATTAGGCATCAAGCATCCATTCCATATACACATCCTCTAGCCTTATATATACTGGGCATCAGATGTATCACAAACATAACCGCTCTATAGCCTTAATTATTAGGCATCAAGCATCCATTCCATATACCCATCCTCTAGCCCTATAAATACTGGGCATCAGATGTATCACAAACATAACCGCTCTATAGCCTTAATTATTAGGCATCAAGCATCCATTCCATATACCCATCTTCTAACCCTATAAATACTGGGCATCAGATGTATCACAAACATAACCGCTCTATAGCCTTAATTATCAGGCATTAAGCATTCATTCCATATACACATCCTCTAGCCCTATAAACACTGGGCATCAAATGTATCATAAACATAACCGCTCTATAGCCTTAATTATCAGGCATCAGGCATCCATTCCATATACCCATCCTCTGGCCCTATAAATACTGGGTATCAGATGTATCATAAATATAACTGCTCTATAGCCTTAATTATCAGGCATCAAGCATCCATTCCATATACACATCCTCTAACCCTATAAATACTGGGCATCAGATGTATCATAGATATAACCGCTCTATAGCCTTAATTATTAGGCATCAAGCGTCATAATATCAACATACATATTTCACACCACCCTTCACAATTATACATTCAAATGTATATAAATTCCAAGTGAGTACACTCACCTCAAGTCCACACCAACACAGTTCCAAGTTCTATTTTCTCGGTGCGTTAGAAATATCCGTTCCTTCACCTACCCATCTAACATAATTAGTATTCCAATTTACCTCAATATAATCATTTATAAGTATGCGGCATACACTAACAATTACACAAATGTATACCTTTATGCACTTGTTAATTTACAACACAATACAACCTTTCAGAATTAGGTACAATCTGACTCCCTTGCACAGACTAGGTACTTTCCGTTCTCTGATCAGTCTTAAATTTTTATAGTAGTTACACAATATGTTTATAAACAATATTCTAGAATTTGAGCATAATCCAATGGCTAAAACATCGGATATTCACAAAACAACTCAGTACAAACATGCTGTCCAGAATATAACGTATGACAATAGTTCAACTTCACGGATTAAACTGTACTAATTGGCTGAGAGCTAGGTGCTCTACCATATATTTCTGGAAAGCTTTGTGTGTCTACTTTTTAATGCAATTTACGGTGCATAAATCGGAATTTTCTACAAGGAGTTATAGCAATTTTTCCCACAGTGACACCAATCTGCCATAATTATGAACTTATAAATTTTTAGTATGGTTTCTACTTATATCATCTATTATTATCTCTTCTCCTCCTTGTTTTTCTATTCTTCTCCCTGTTTTCTCTTAATTTTTCTCCAATTTTCAAGAATATCAATTACTCCAATCATACACATATGATTCCATTTACACACTACCCCTTCAACTTCTATTTCACACAACTAAATCCACTTACATAATTTATTTTTACAAATAAAACAACTACAATATATTCCTCCAAGAATTGTAACTTAATGAACAACTTAAATTCACAAATCCCACCATAAAAGTGATCTAGTTCACTAGTCAAAATAATTAATTCAAACGTTGGAGAATATTATGCGACATAATATAAAAAAAATTTAATAATCTCGCGTAGAAATCGTTATCGTCCACCAAACTTGCGAAATTCACCAAAATTCATTTTTCATCCTTTTTGAGTGATTCCAAAGCCATATGCTAGATATTGAACCATATTTTGAAATACATACTTGATATCTAACATCACTTGTCAAGAACCAGCTCGAAATACACCAAAACAGTAGCAAAAATCCATTTTTGCTTACTTAAACATTCTAGTAAACCCATGGTGTGTATAATTCCATATTTTAAATCCATAACTTCCATAATTCATGTAAAACACACATACTTCTCCAAGTATTAACTTAAACTCAAATACCAATAAGTATCAAACCCAAATCATACTAAGAAAATTCTAAATTCACCAAAATTTGTATCTAGAATCAAAGATAAGTTAAAGGCTTACCTCAAATATTAACAAAAGGTGATGATGAACCGAGACTTGGTGACGAAACTCTAAAATTCTCGTACTTCCGCGTAGCTTTCAAAGCATATAATAATTTTTCCTAAAGGCTCGTCGCGATTCGGCGAAGTTTGATAGATCAAAATCTAGAGAGATGAAACAAATTTAACAAAAAAATGGAGACCCTTTCTCTCTCTCTTGCTTAGCCAAAAAAATGGAAAAAGGAAAGCAAGAAAACAACTTAGTGGATTTCTCTAGAGAATTCCATGATTTTGGGTAAATTACAACAATTTATCCCATACTTTTCACATCTTATTATTTTAACCCCAACTTTTGTAACTTTACATTTTAGCCCACACTAAACATACACTTAATTAAGGTCCATACATGACTAATTTTGACAAATTAAATTATGGGGTATTACATATAAGCCCATTCGATATGCCATAAGGGAATTCGAGCTTGCCGAAGAATCTTCAAGATTGCGGTTGACACAAAAATGATGCACAACATGCATACAGGCTCTTTATGACAACTAAAAACAACACATGCCGCTTAAACTTCATTCATTATGTATTCGTGTTCCTCAACGCACACATAACCCATTTACAAATCCACTTGAATACAGCCAAGCATGTATATCCAAGGAACATCGCTTACAAATCTATATCACACAGATATCAAGTTCAAGCGGCATATCTTGTTCCACTCCATGCATCAAATATAAGGTAGATACTACATATGCCATGTAAACTCTATCAAAATCATATCCATGTCCTTTAGTGTATACAAAACCTTTTCTTGTCAAATCAACACATACATCCCCAAAGGACATCCATATGAATCAATAACATATAATCATAGAACATTAGATGTTATATCTTACTTAAATACATGAATTCATACTCAATTAATCATATATCATTGATATCAATAGGCAAAATCATCATATTTAACATACATGTATAAATCATCCATTTCCAGTCAAATGAAATCATATTATCAAATGTACATAGCATCTATTGCCACAAACCTCACTTTTAGGTCTTTATTAATCATAAAACATCATGTTATAAGCCATACTTTAGATAACTAAAACAAATGAAAAGAAAATATGATGATATTCATGAAATAAGGCCAAAATTTCAAGTTTAAAAGCATATAAACCCCTACCTCGACTTATTAGCGAAGAAGAAGGAGAAAATATGAAGTTTTCGGCCTTTTCCCAAGCAAACACCAACGAAGAAGACGATGAATAGTGAACGAGAGGATGCTTCGGAGGATTTGGAGCTTTTATCTCGGATTGGTGTTGAAAAATGAGTGAGAATCCTTCAAAGAACCCACCTCTATCTCTCTCTAGACCCTTCTAGTTGATGGGAGAAAGTTTGGGTTAGAATTGGTGTGTTATGGTGATAAATGGTGAGAAAATGGCATTAAAAATCTAGAAAATTCGACACCCAGGGCTCCAAGATCGATCTAGCCCCTCCCAAGATCGATCTTGCCCCTCCCAAGATCAATCTTGGGAGTTCTCAGCCAAAGCCGATTTCACAGCACTAACCATTGTTGGTATTTTGGTCATAACTCTTTGCTCGAAACTCGAATTTGGGTGATCTTTATGTCCACCGAAAGATAATTCAAAGATCTACAACTTCCTAATAGGAAGTTTTCCAAAATTATGGATAGATTAATCCCATAAACTATCCAAAGACAGCGCTCTGCCAAAGCGCTACCGAATAACCAGAATTTAGTGATGAGCCTACTTTGCGCCCTATTTTGACCCACAAGGAGTGTTAATTAGCTTTCGGTCAAAAAACGAAAGTTGTAGAATGATACAAATACTAGATATAAATGCGAACGAAATCTTAATCAGATAAGGAACGAAGAAATTATGATAGCCCAAAGTTAGCCAAAATTAACGAATCGCAAAGAAACAAAACTTCCTATTTACCAACCAAAATCGATTCGGACCACCCGAATCACCAAACGATCATTCACATGAGTATAAATAAGCTAATATACTTCAATTGAAAATAAATTAAAGTACGGGGTATTACAATCTCCCCCACTAATAAAAATTTCGTCCTCGAAATTTTCGATGGCACTCTTCAAGTAATTAACTTGAGACACTGATCATAAATCTCGGTTTTGAACCCTTAAATCTCTTTTGGTCATATGCTAAGTACCACCACACCCATCCCTGCCTCACCTCACCCATGTCCTCACACTGGACATCCGAAAGGACCTGTTGGACTATTTGCAAATTTCGGTTGGTATACTTAACAATGTACCAATCAATCCCCATTGGTACTTAACCAACTCATATAAAACAAGCAAGGCCAACACAAATATCACGAAGCCAACAAATAAGCAACAAAAATAAGGATACAAGAACAAGGACAACAATGAGTGCTCTAAAACTCAATACTAGTGATAATGACCCATAATTAGTTGATATCTACCAAACGGTTTCCATAGTATACCTAAGCGTCAAATCCTTGACGAGTCGAAATCAAAAATTAAAACTAGAATTTTCATAATATAATCATCCCATCCAATGTATATCGTAAAACTTATTCAATTACAGACATTTTTCCAAACTTTCTATAAGTCTATCTAAAATTGTCGTTAACTCACGTTTGATCTACATACCAAAAGTGTTTACTTACACGAGATTTACATCATCTATCCATTGGCACCTAATATATCAAAGTCATCTCTCTCCATAGTGCATATTTGAAAAATAATAAAATTACACGAACACAATTACCTCACAACATGTGAGAAACTCATAGAACTCAAAAATTAACGTCTTACGATGACTCGAAGGACTTTCTCAAATTTAACAAAGATATATGTGACAGATACAAAATTCAGACTTCTAGGAAACAATTCTTTCGATCCCTCTAGTCAAGGATTTAGATAAATCTAACTTGTCAGCAAGGCAGGTGTTATTAACAACCCAAGAATGAACAATATCATGTTATCATTGCAAGGATTACCACACAAGGAAACATGATAAAAGGAAACTCAACCATAGATATCCCAAATCAAAATTTAAGAACATAATGAACCATAAAAGGTTTTGAGAATATTTCTGCATTCCCATCTATATTTTCAATATACCCAAAAGTTATGGGGTTACCATTTTATATCCTGCAAGGAATCTTTATGTCGAAGGATACCATAAAAACAAAGAATAGTTGAAATTCATTCCATAACAATAAACTTAATTCAACTTCCTTAGCTCCAATGGTTAAACAATAAATAATTCACAACTGTAACCCGTAAACGTTTATACAAGATCCTCTTCCAAATAGAAGTCTTACCTCAGTTGAAGAAAAACCATATACCCGAACATTCTTATAAAGAATTTGAGATAGCCTCAATTCACACCACTACAATTATCACATACTCATAATACAAAAATCTTACAAAGATCAACTTCCTGGCACCCAAGTGTACATAAGTATAAAGAACCATAATCCCAAATTTAGAGAAACCATAATTATATGCCCATTAAATCCCAATCTATTTTTCACATTTCAACATCTCATAGATTTCATGGCCCAACGATATTTAACATCCATAAGTATAAATCAAACAATTTCTAAACGTTTACGTCACCCAAAATCTTACACCGAAGAATATCATTAATCACCTATAGACTTAACCAAAAATATTACTCAGTAATAGAGGAAAATCATAATAGCTTTATGCCACAATGCAAGGTGATTTTTGGTTGCTATAAAATTCCTTAACATGAGCTAAGTAGCCAATTTAATTCAATAATCCTTCCACAAGACCGGTTCCCTTACAAAGGTGTCATACAGAATCATTAATCTATGTTCAAAAAGTCAGAAGCATATAGATACACAAAGTGAATAAAGGTCATCTCTAAAGATTAATACTTTAGATCCACAAAAGTTCCATAACCCACAAATTTAAATCCAAAACAATAAAGATAAAAAAGTTTCTAATTTGAGAAATTTCCAAAACGGCACATTAAAATAGTTTCCATAATTGATCATACGTAATCCACATTACTAGTTTCACACTACCACAGAATATGCTCGTCACTTACCCAACGTCTTGATTTATCCAAAAATTTCAAACCACGTGTGAAAAAGTACAGTTGAGATTAGTACAAACATCACAAACTTCCTTGTCGAAATATCACGAGATTTCTCCCAAGATATAACCAACCACCATATCCTATAAGATGCAATATATATATATATATATATATATATATATATATATTTATGAAGTGCAAACCATTATATAAAATATGCATGTGACATTCATCTGCCTTTTCTATATATATCTACCATAAAAAGAAGCAACTATATTGTGAACGTACTATTCTCCCACATACTGAACACCTTAACTTAGGTGATTTAGTAGACAATTAAGAAGGAAATGAACTTCTTAATTCCTAAAAACCAAATGAAGTATGCGACTCTTTACCAGTCCCTTATAGATATTGATCTATACTATCCGGAAGAACCTTCTTTTCCCATAAACCATAAGAATGAATACTCCTTTCTATGGTGACCCTATTACCGGCATCTATAACTATCCTTTGCCTCATCGTACTCAAAGAGGATTAATTATTTTGCCACTTACCAGGTCACTTCAAGAATTTCTATCGACGAAGAAAACTAGACCTTTATTCCAAACTTACATCTGGTCTTCTCTTCTCAAGAGACTAACCAAAATCACACGAGGTAGAAATCTAATCCAAAAGCAATAAAAAAAGAATGACCTTAGGAAACAACGAGCGGACGATGTGACGAAGCTAGAACTTATTAGCTTGCCACTGATAGAATGATTATACTATTCTCATAAAGAATTTTACAAGTAATGTACCCACATCAAGTGGTACCAAATCTTCAAGGCCAAAATACAAATGTCAAATATCAGGACTTCAAATAGGTCTAATCACAAAATACGACCATCGATAACCACAATAATCAAAATCAGCAAAGAAACAACTTGCCACACCATGTGGCCTAACAAGCTCTAAATGAGCTATAGAATACAAAACCATCCCCAGAATTCAAAGTATAAAGACTAAACATGACTTCAGGAAAACAAAGATTACAATTACCGACACATACAGGAATAACTTTCAAGAATCACAACACATTTCGTCCCCATCAAGCCCAAGTACTAGTCAACCTATGCTATGATACATGCATACATGCATACAGCCATTACACAAAAATCAATTAAATAAGTTCAATCAATATATAACACTTCAGGCTAGCCGTGGCTTCCCAAGATAATATATACACAACAAAATGATGAATCCGTATCAGAGCTCTCTATTTCGATCACGAACCCGCCGTCTCATTAACATCACATGACCCCCGTGTACCTTTAATAGTTAGAAAACGGGGTGAGCTCACAGCTCAGTAGGGGGTGAAAGGCATATATTAAAAAAATAGATCTATAAACATATCTTTCAAACCACGTGTAATTCTTTAATATCAACAAAAACATGTTCATCAATTGACTACGCATGCACGTGCTAATGCAATTTACCTCATGTGTCAACCGATTACCATACCATAGAGAGCCTGAGCTCTAAATATATTCCCATGCCACCGAGACGTCGAATCATCAAGCTGATACCCTAGGATCAATTGTCCCGATCCCATATGAATATAGATAGCAACCAAACTATAGTGCCTTGCCAATTTTCCTAGTTTCTCGGGCTCCACATCGGTGGCTTATAGGCGGCCAAACATTACTACCCCAGGGGTTTAGGGCTTTTCAACCCAAGGGCACCGGGCCTTGCCTATTTTTCCAATCCCGCCAAGCACTATGAAAACAGACATTCACATCACCCTTGGTCATCCACGACCAAGTACAATCATTTCCAATAGATCAATCTACCTTGGTCATCCATGACCAAGTACAATCATTTCTAAGAGATCAATCAACCAATCATACCCGATAAGACAATATCAAAATAAAAATGAAGCTTCCACGAATTTTCCATGACATGTAGCCTCCGAACAGAGATATATATATATATATATAAATGTGCTCTCACTATCATGATAAGAGATATAAGCCCATTCGATATGACATAAGGGAATTCGAGCTTGCCGAAGAATCTTCAAGATTGCGGTTGACACAAAAATGATGCACAACATGCATACAGGCTCTTTATGACAACTAAAAATAACACATGCCTCTTAAACTTTATTCATTATGTATTCGTGTTCCTTAACGCATACATAACCCATTTACAAATCCACTTGGATACAGCCAAGCATGTATATCCAAGGAACATCGCTTAAAAATCCACATCACACAGATATCAAGTTCAAGTGGCATATCTTATTCCATTTCATGCATCAAATATAAGGTAGATACTACATATGCCATGTAAACTTTATCAAAATCATATCCATGTCCTTTAGTGTATACAAAACCCTTTTCTTGTCAAATCAACACATACATGCCCAAAGGACATCCATATGAATCAATAACATGTAATCATAGAACTTAGATGGCATATCTTGCTTAAATACATGAATTCATACTCCAATTAATCATATATCATTGATATCAATAGGAAAAATCATCATATTTAACATACATGTATAAATCATCCATTTCCAGTCAAATAAAATCATATTATCAAGTGTACATAGCATCTATTGCCACAAACCTCACTTTTAGGTCTTTATTAATCATAAAACATCATGTTATAAGCCATACTTTAGATAACTAAAACAAATGAAATGAAACTATGATGATATTCATGAAATAAGGCCAAAATTTGAAGTTTAAAAGCATATAAACCCCTACCTCGACTTATTAGCGAAGAACAAGGAGAAAAGATAAAGTTTTCGAACTTTTCCCAAGCAAACACCACGAAGAAGACGACGACTAGTGAACGAGAGGATGATTCAGATGATTTGGAGCTTTTATCTCGGATTGGTGTTGAAAAATGAGTGAGAATCCTTCAAAGAACCCACCTCTATCTCTCTTTAGACCCTTATAGTTGATGGGAGAAAGTTTGGGTCGAAATTGGTGTATTATGGTGATAAATGGTGAGAAAATGGCATTAAAACTCCAGAAAATTTGACACCCAGGGCTCCAAGATCGATCTTGCCCCTCCCAAGATCGATCTTGGGAGTTCTCAGCCAAAGCCGATTTCACAGCACTAACCACTGTTGGTATTTTAGTCATAACTCTTTGCTCGAAACTCGGATTTGAGTGATCTTTATGTCCACCGAAAGATAATTCAAAGATCTACAACTTCCTAATAGGAAGTTTTCCAAAATTATGGATAGATTAATCCCAGAAATTCTCCAAAGACAACGCTCTGCCAAAGTGCTACCGAATGACCAGAATTTAGCGATGGGCCTATTTTGTACTCTATTTTGACCCACAAGGAGTGCTAATTAGCTTTTGGTCAAAACACGAAAGTTGTAGAATGATACAAATACTAGATACAAATGTGAACGAATTCTTAATCGATTAAGTAACGAAGAAATTACGATAACCCAAAGTTAGCCAAAATTAACGAATCGCAAAGAAACAAAACTTCCTATTTACCAACCAAAATCGATTCGGACCACCCGAATCACCAAACGATCATTCACATGAGTATAAATAAGCTAATATACTTCAATTGAAAACAAATTAAAGTACAGGGTATTACATCAAGTTAAACACAACACATTAACACCACACAAGCAAGCAAGCACATATATAACACAAACATCAGGAACGTTTTGTAATTCAACTCCTCTGTATTGATTCTTAGGTTTGCTTTGAAGTTGAAGAGCATCTCATTAATTTGCTGTTGCTGCTGCTGCTGGTTGTTATTCTCCTTCGGTTCTTGATTTTCTGGAGATGTCGATGGCGGCACTGAGTGGCTAACTTGTTCACAGGTGTGTGAACCTATGTATGTGATATTGAGTACTGTGGGATCATCGTCGTCGTCATCTGGTCTTTGAGTTTGTTTTGTAGCCTTACAATATTGATCGTGTCGATATCTACATATGTAATAGTGTCTGTAAATTTCAAAGACACTTGAGGTTAGATTTGTTTTGCTCATTTTTTCCTCATGAGAATGAAGGACTAATTTGTGTCTAGTAATATACCCTTATTATTTGAGTATCTTCTCATCCAAATTCAAAATTTTTGTAAATTCATTGCAGAAGTTCTATTTTGTCAATAGAATTCCCTTGTCCTTATTTTGACCCATAAAACCTTTCAAATTTTATTAACTTATTGTATAAAGATTAAGGGCCATTTGCTAATAATAAAACTAATTGTGTTTCTGTGAAAAGTTGAAAAATAAGTCGAAAGATACAATGAGGTCTTTCCATTTTATTTTTATGAGTAGATATGCTCAATCATCATCTATTTTGTGTGGAAATGAAAAAATATTTCTTCACTCCCACCAAAAGAAAATTTTCCACAAGAAAAACCAAAAAGTAAAAAAACACCCCACCCTTATACTTCAACTTATTTTTCAACTTTTCACAAAAAAAAACATTCTTTTTCTTATGATTTTTCATATTGTTATCAAATAGACTCTAAACGTTTTGTTAATTACAGATTTAGCCTTTGCTTGATTCATCACTTCCTAAGTGCAAAGATTCAGTTACACTGATCAAGTTTTTGCATGCAGGTGAGTGACGTTTAATTCAAAAAAATTGGCATTTTAGTGGTAAATTTTCCTTACAAAATTAAAATTTATACTTACACTAGCTATTTTGCCACCTCTAAATTTTGAAAATAAAATAGTAGCAGCAATAGTATTATTAATTGTGCAGCCCTTTAATTAGAATTTATTTTTTCTTTTAGTAGAATATCTGATTTCTGATTCAGACCTTACATATACCGATCTAAATTAAATAGTTATAATTATTTAATATCTCACCTGGGATACTTGTCACCTATTTCCATCGCATATTTCCTCCAACTATAGCCATCATCATTTGGTTGGTTTGTCCCAGTTGGCAATACCCTTGTTTAGATCCCCAATTTCAAAATTTCCATAAAACCATTATCCAATCAATACTCACCCAAATAAAACAAAATGCAAACTGAAAAAAATGAGAATCACATCTAAAAAAAATGTAAAATCTATTTAATGCATTCAGTACTTGTTTGATTCACGAATTTGAGAATTCAGAAAAGGAAAGTGTTTCCTTTCTTTTATTTGGTATGTATAAATTCCGAAAACACTTTTTTAACCGAAGGAAAAGTAGGATAAAGTCATTCATCTCAAAACTAATTTAATTAATTTTTTGTGATTTTCTAATATTTGTTATAAAATTTTTGGATAACAATACCCTTATCTAAATATTTTTTATGATTTATATTAATTTACCAAATATAAGAAAAAAAACTTGACAAAATTTTTAATTTTCCACTTTCATAAAAAAATAAAATAATTTTTCTTTCATAAACTAAACCTGGCCTGAGTAAATGAGATTTATAGATAAAAAAACATTTAAAAAAAATCACCTCTTCTTTGGTACGGCTGGTGGTCCCACAGGCCGCGGCTGCCAGGAAGCGGAGCCCCCGGCTATGCTCAGAATCAACAAAACCTTTTCAAATGAGGATAAAATCCCCAGTACTAACATTTCGATGGTTTCAGCAGAAGAAGAAGAAGCCGAGAGTAAGTGACGCCTAAGCTGCTTGGCTAGGTCTCGCCCCTTGATTAGCTCTCTAATCACTGCCTTGCCATCCCAGTTAGAAACAGTATCCATTTTCTCTAAAATTTTAAAGCTTGAAAAAGTGAGTTTTACTTAGTGAATTGAATCGAGCCGAATCGATTCGAATCGATTCGAATCGAATCGATTCGAATCGAATTCTAGTGCAGCTGCAGTTTGATCATATAGCTTAAATTATACATTATTGAATAGCAGAGTAAGAGGAAATTGGTAACGGGTTGTTTTTGGCAAGTTGTTGAAGAGAAATGGATAGAGAAAAGAGAGAGAGAGAGAGAGAGAGGGGGGGGGATTTTAGGGAATGAGTTTTCTTTTTTTTTTAACAACTCATGAGGCCAAGTTGAGGATACTTTTTTCCTATATATCAGGCCGCTCCTAAGAATTGAGGGGTCTTTAAAATTGGATTATTTTATGTATATAAATAAACAAAAAATTTATTATATTGCAACACCAAAAAAAAAAGTTGCAGTGTAAAAAAAATTTTAAAAAATTGATATTATGTTTACTTCTTTTCTTTGTATTAAATTTTTTTTCAATTAAATTCTTTAAACAAAACTATTTCAAAAAATTGAGACATACGAGCGGAGAAAGATGCACAACTAAACAAGGGGGGAAAAGATATATTTTTAGGATAGCTAAATAAAATAAGAGAGAGAAATTAAGAAGTTAAAAATGTAAAATATCAAAAGAACAGAAAAAAAGAATTATTTTTTCAAAGTATCTTTCGTTTATAAACACATTAAAACAAGAAAGAGAAAGAAGCTGTGAATACAAAATGGAGTGGACGAAGCGGAAAAGATTAGCTAGGGAAGTGAACAAAAATTATTTTTTTCAAAGAGAACATTATTTAAGGAAAAAAAAAGAGAAAGAAGATGCGGAACATAAAATGGGAAAAATGGATGAAGTTGAGAGGGCTCATGAATTATTGCCATAGTTGATTTTAAGGTTTTTATCAAAAATAATTTAAGATTTGATAAGCGGAATTACAACCTTATATCTAATCAATTTTACTGTCGAAATATGTATTGTGTTGTCTAATAATTATATCAAGCAATCACACAAAAAGCAACCACTCAACACCAGTAATTTACGAGGTATCCCTACTTGCGTAGGACAAATTCTCGAGAATAAACGACAGTGTTTTACTATGAACAAAACGGAATTACATACTCGATGACTTTCAAAAATTGCTTCTCTATAATTTACCAAATAATCCCGTCAATCCCTTAAACGTAAAATCCAACCACAGCTGGCTTGGCGTAACGTTTCCCGCTTTCCCGGCTTACCCGTCGCCTCATTCTACGCACTTAATCACAATCTTTTACCGTTAATTGCGATATCTCTTATCGCGCGTTAGCCACTTTGCTCACCTTGTCTTCAATCAAAACTAAAGACACTTTCGCAAAATCGTAAACGTTTGGGACCCTAACTCTTAAATTTAAAGAATAATAAGATCTCATATGACATGTAAACAAAATCTATGTGATGTTTTAAAACTCTTAAAATTTGATTAATTCTAGCGTTTGGATATATATTTTTTACTTTAAAAAGCTATTTAAAATTATGTATTTTTTACCTAAACTAATAGTTATATTTATATTAAAAATATTGAGTCAATTTTTTAAAAAAATAAATTAAAAACATAAAAAAAAAACATTACGATAAAAATTGGTGCCTCAACAAATAGTACCGGATCAGTCAAAAAGAAAAGGTACATCTGTCTTAAAAAAGCTGCGCACTAATTTTTCAATATTCTCCGCAAGGCATGCAATGGGCTTCCCATTAATGATGCACATTCATTAATGAAAAGCAGTGGGTTTTAAAAAAAAAAAAAAAACTAACAGCTTTTGACTTTTCAAAAGTTTCCTTTTCCTTTATTTAATAAAATTATTTATTTAAAAATTCTTTTATTTTTCCTTTTTCTTTTTACTTTACTTTGAGATATTAAATGCGTTTGAACTTTAAGTCCATTCAAATTTTTGAAGCAATTTTATAAAACATGTTAGATATGAAAAACATATATTTTTTTAATAATTTGTGTTAACTGGGCTTTTCGAATTTAGCAAAACTCGATAAAAAATATTTGAAATTAAATTTGACTCAAAAGCTTTTAATTTTAAATTTAACGCTCAGTCCACCACATATATTTTAAATCAAACCATATAACTAACTTACGTTAGGTCTAGAATTATGTGCAATGCATCCGGTAAGTTCGACGAGTTTTCGTTAATTATCGTATCTTCAATTTGACTCAAACAATTTTAACAAAAAAAGTGTTTTTTATATTGGACTCTCATGTCCGATTGTTCTAGCCATGGTAAGTGAGATGTAAGTACTATGAAGAGACATATTGTATGGTAGAAATATGGATGCCTTTCCTAGTTTATTACCCTTAGGGGGGATATTATGCGTTGTGCATAATATGTATCATTAGTTTTGATATATAGCATTAGTGTGTAGTTGACTAAGTGTATTTTTACTGAACTCGTGTTTGGCTTACTCTCATCCTCTAAAATAGTTTAATTTGTAGATACATTCTTTGGGTTGGCGAGCCTTAAAGCTTAAATACTTTTAATGACCCTAGAACCGTATTAGCCTCCCTCGAATGGACTATTTCATTTCATATATATAACTCTAAGTTGATTCCTTTTGTATTCAGTAAACATTGTTTCATAATCAGTTTATCTAATTAAAGAAAACTATGTAATATTATTTTTTGTAAATTGTAATCGATTATTTAATCTTTTGAGAATTACGTAAATGAATTATATCTTATTCATTGATATGAAAATTGTGATTGAGTAATGATTTAATAGAGTATCACTTATACAAGTATTAGTTATTTATAAAATAGAGTAAAACATATTGAATTTTTCAAAAAATCAACTAACTAGATTAAATTAATTCGTAACCTGTTGTTGGCGTATGGCACCTGTGACAGGGCAGCCCCAGATGTGAAAAAACTTTAAATATGATTTGAGGCGTCACATTTAATAAGACAAATTAGTCAAATATTTAGCTGAGTTATGTGGAGGCCGAGGGGAGTGTCCAACCAATCTCATTAGTCGAGCATACCCTTAGCATGGTAATGCTTGCAAGGCAAAGAGTATCTAGTCATCTAGTTTAACACGGTTGGTGGGCTAATATGTAGAAAGCTGAGCTGGAAATGACTCAGCATGGCAATTACCCACTTCTACAAGTGTGAAAAGGGTCTCTACCAAATGAGCAATTTGAACAAAACCCAAGACAGTTGTGATCCTGGACTAGTGCCTAAAATTACCCTTTATGGTATTATACTTTATGTACAAATACTAATGTAAACCATATACTATATTTATAAATAGGAAGGGTAATCCCTTAAAAAAAATCTCATCCCTTCCTAGCCCAAATACTCACAAGAGCAACAATAAGCTCGATTTGTGACCCTCATTGCGTTAGATCTTATTATATCTAAATAATCATAAACTCTAGGATCATTCATATCGTATCACCAAGAATCAAAAGATTAATATGTGAAAACGTATCTGAATCAATAACATGTATTTTGTAGTCGAGTGGTTGGCCTTTCAGATCTACACATATTTCTTTAGAAAATTGTTTAAATTTTCTTTATGCTCTTTGTGATAATGGGGGCTCGACATGGACATAATATATACGTGCGATCTAAGGACCATAACCACAATATATATATATACTAAACCGTACGTAATATCTATTTTGTATTTCTATTTTAACTCATCATAAAAATAGAAATTACCCTTAAGTATCTAAACATTAAATGCCCGCACCCTATTAGATACATTTAATCCCAAATAACTTAAACATTAGTTGATCACTTTTAAAGTGGACTTAAATATATTACAGTCTATAAAGCATAATTATTTCACATATAAGCTCAATGTTGGATTAATGATCCAACAATCTCACTTGGGTTATATGTGTAACCTTATAATTATGTATTATAAAATTGAACTCAACCTTGTTGTCATTACTGAAATGTATCTATATTCAGTTCGGTCCATCAGTCATATCAACATAGGATCAGAACAACCTTTTTTACAGTTATCATAACTCGACCCATTGATGATCACATATGTCGATATAATTGAATGGCATGGATCATGATGTGGATGTGTAGCATGGAAATTTCATGCATTGTGATCACAAGATGCCTATTTCCAACTGGTTCTGCTTAAACCTTAGTGAAATCAAACTATATCCAAAATCAGAGTGTGAATAAATCGAAACTTTATTTTTACAGAAAGTAACTTTAAGATATCCTTAAACCGAATAACCGAAACATGTCTATATTATAGAAACACAAAAAATTACGAACTCCGATTAAAACTAAATTTCCTGAAAAAACATGACACCCATACAAGTAATGTGCTCGTGAAACACTTTGGGTGTTAATCCTTTAGTAAGCGAATCTGCAACCTTTCTTAAAAGAATCCACAACCATGGAGTTTGTACCAATGTGTTCTATAAACACCTGCCCACTCTGAACTCTTTCCTTAACAATTAGAAACTTGGTATCTATATATTTAGACTTCGTCAAGCTCTTATTATTTGTAGAATACAAGATAGATTTAATATTATCTTTGCACCCAGCAAAATCAGAGTCAGTATATCCAACGATCTCAAGCTAATCTGACCTTTGACATGTGAGCATATAGTCTTTTATTTTCTGTAAGTACTACAAGACCCGTTTTATTACTTTCAAATGGTTTATTCTTGGATTGCTTAAATATCTGCCTAGCATTCCAACAATGTATGCAATATGCAGACACAAACATACCCGAATATACATCAGACTCCATATTTCTTATGCATAAGAAATCTTCTGCATTTTATTTTCCTTAAAATCATTCTTAAGGCACTAAATGAGATTAACCTTATCTCTCTTAGCTACATGAGTATTATGTGATTTACAATCTTGCATACCATATTTATTGAGAACTTTTTCGATATAGACCTTTTATAATGATCCTAAAGTACCTCGAGAGCGATCTCGATGTATTTGTATGCCTAACACAAAAAGAGGCGTCACCAAGGTCTCATCTCAAAATTCTTAATTAGAAATATCTTGGTTTCGTGCAATATGCATATATGGTTGCTAGCAAGCAAAATGTTATCGACATATAAAACCAGAAAAATATGCTTGCTCTCATAGAACTTATGGTATATGTAATTATCGACCAAATTCATCTCAAAATCAAATAAGATAATCACTAGATGAAACTTGAAATACCATTGTCGAGATGCTTGCTTGAATCCATAAATAGATTTTTTAAGTTTGCAAATCATATTATTTGGGTCTCCCACCATAAAGTTTTCTAGCTACACTATATAAATCGTCTTATCAATATTACCATTGAGAAACGCAGCCTTTACATCGATCCAATGTAACTCAAGATCGAAATGCGCTACCAATGCCATTATAGTCTTAAAAGAATCTTTCTAAGAAATTGGATATAAAATTTCTTTGTAGTTGATGCTTTCTTTTTGTGCAAAGCCCTTTACAATAAAACAAGCTTTGTACCTCTCTGCATCGTCTTTCAAATCCTTCTTGATCTTAAATATTCATCTGCAACCAATGGGTTTCGTACTTTCTAGCAATAAGACAAGATCATATATGTAATTATTTTTTATGGGCTTAATATCCTCATTTATGGCATCAATCTACTTCTGAGAATAAGAACATTCCATGGTTGACGGAAGTTGATCAAATTATCTTTCATCACTCCAATGTCAGCCTCATGTTCTTGGAGAAATACAATGTAATCATCTGACACCGCACTTCTCCTTTCTATAGTGGATCTCCTTAATGGCAAAGGTTCTTGAAGTGGTAGAGTTTATTCTTCTAGAACAATTTATTGAATGGGAGGTTCTCTGACATTGTCCTGAACAAAGTTAGGAATGAAAACCTGATCAATACCAATAGCACATATGGGAATATAAACATTTTCCTCTTCAAAGACAAAGTCTATGGCTGTTTCCCCCCCCCCCCCCCCCCCCCCCCCGAAAACTTGATATCCTCAAAGAATCAGGTATTTTTCGACTCGAAAATCATCTTAGTTATGGGATTATAAAACTTGTACCCCCGGGATCTTTCAGAGTATCCAACAATATAACACTATCTTGTGCCCATAACACAGCTGAATTCTCAGTGTTTAATTTTCTCTTTACACCTTATGCACTTAATTGTAGAGATTTATTAAATGAAGCAATTGTAACAACTGAATAATCATTATCGTAACCTAACAAAGAACAAGAACCAACCTTTTTTTGAAATATAAAACAAAATAAAAAATTTATTCCTGAAGGAATAAGAATATCCAAATTTTTCCAAAACAGAAATTAAAATCAAATTTCGTATAAAATGGTGGTATAATAAATGTCTCATTAAGATTCAAATAAAATTCAGTTTTTAACAATAATCTAAAATTTTTAATTGCTTCAGCTTGAACTGTCTCACCATCGCCTACATAGATGTGTCTTTCACCATCATTTGGTTTTCGATAATTGAGGCAACCCCTTCTTAGCACGCCATATGTGAAAGTTGGTATAATGCTTCTTTATGTGCCCTTCAGCTTTACAAAAGTAACATTAATATTTTATAGTTTGCATGGTTTCTTTTCTTATTTCTTTTGTGGTGCCATATCCGTAACTTCCTTATCCTTCTTCATTTTATTTCCCTTGTCCTTTCTTTTAGAGGTTGAGACAATGTGATAACTTTCTACCTTATTTTGCTTAAGCCTTTCCTCTTGCTGAATCCAGTATGAGATGAGCATTTAGAGACTAAGTCTTTTTCTGACAATTGTAACTCACATTAAACTAGCTAAACTGTATCGAAAGAGATATCAAAACTAAATGAACCAACAAGTCCTTAAAGAGTTCTAACTTAAGTGCTTTTAGCTTGAAAGCAAGATAAGACATATCCACGATGTACTCTCTGACATTTCCTTCGCCCCTATACCTTATTGAAATTAGGTTTGCCAAGAGCGTACCTATTTTACCTTTCCCGTTCTCGACAAACCTCTTTTCAATGTCCGTAAGGAATTCCTTAACCGTAGTTATCTTTTCATATATCGTACACCTAATGCTTTTGGAATGGCATTTTTCATAATCATGACATACATACGATTTAATTTGTCCTACTTCTCTTTATCTCTTTTCTTATTAAGAGTATTTTTATCCATAAGAGGTGGGGAAAATCAACCCTTAACGCAAGGTCAAGATTTATGACTCCAAGAACTATCAAGAGGTTCTCTTACCATGAATTGAATTTTGTGCCATTTAGCATAGGAATAGAGTTGATACTAGCAGTAATATTGCCAGAAGTATTCATAACTGAATTCATAAAAAATAACAATAAATATACAAAACAAGCTCACATAAGTCTTAAAATAAATTCAAATAAAGGTAATTCCCTTCTCAAGATACTGGGTGTTCCATTAATATTTCATCATTGGACAAAAAATACTAACATCTAAGTGATATCATGTTATAATAATCAAACATTGATAATAAGAATATGTAGAACAATAAATCTTCATCTAGGTCGATCTATTAGTCACATGAGAAAAAGCTAAAAATCATCATGTGTTTATTACCATTCGTGCACATCTAATTTTGTTAAATGTCAACCTTCCTTTAGGCCGGCCAAAATTTACATAAGTTACAAGTATATAACAGTTTATATTTTAAAACAAATTAATTTTCACGAGAGATGTCACTTTAGCAACATGTTATTTCAATTAATTTGTCTCATAATATATATATACACTTAATTATACCAATATTTGGATTTAATCTGGTTGGGTCAAAACTTATTGGGTTATAAACCCATATCTATATTTTGACTCATATAACTTAATTTATTAATCCAAAACTTAGGCCTTAAAATTTATGTGTCTATGTCTACTGGTATAATACGCAAAACCAATTCCGGTATGCAAAATACCTTAAAACTTATGGTCTTGTGCGTATATGTAAAATTTAATATAAATAAATATTGGTACGCGCGTGCCTATCCTAATGGATGAATATAAAGTTCTTAGATATATATATATATATACAGGGCAAATATCTCATGCGGTTGTTCACGGACCATCTGTACGGATTGGTCCGTTTGGCACGCTTACCGATGGAATTTTTTGATGAAATTTTGTGGGGATGTTCTTCATCGTGTGTAGAACATCTCCACCAAATTTCATCAAAAAATTCAACCGGGAAGTAGGTTAACTACATGATTGAAAAAAACTGGTCCAGAAATAGATATATAAAATCTAATATTTTTCAATCATGTAGTTAACCTACTTCCCGGTTGAATTTTTTGATGAAATTTGGTGGAGATGTTCTGCACACGATGAAGAACATCCCCACAAAATTTCATCAAAAAATTCTATCGGGAAGCGTGCCAAACGGACCAATCCGTACGAATGGTCCATAAATAGTAATCTGCATGAGATATGCTCCCTATATATACAATCGGCAGATTCACTAAAAGACTAGAAAAAAAAATACCTAAACCAATTTTTATATATAATTAGAAACATATATATGTACTTTAGCCTTAACTTAAACCATATACATGTAAAAAAAGAATCTTGACACATAAGTATCTTAAACATATAAATATGCGTACATATATTTATACATGAAAGTCGGCAGCCTTATATATATATAAACACCCTTATTTATAATTCTTATATATATATGTTGTCTTTATATTCCACTGCCGAATATGAATATATATATATATAACCTTACTTGTACATCCTTATATTTATATAAATAAACTCTTCACACACACACATGTATATATTTATGAAGTACAACTTATACATCCTTATATTTATATAAATAAACTCTTCACACACATACATGTATATATTTATGAAGTACACGCATATATATATATATATATATATGTATATATAGATAAATAAAGTACATAGATTGTCCAAAGCTTTAATAATTTTTATTTTTTTAAATTTACTTGCATGTAGCTTTAAAACGGCGCACGTGCACACGTGTATATATATATATGAAAAAATTTAAGTAAAGACCATTATTTAATAATTATATTTACAGACCGGGTCATTTGGCATACTTTCTAATGGGATTTTTTTATGAAATTTGATGAGGATGTTTTTCATCATGTGTAGATCATATCTACCAAATTTCATTAAAAAAATCAACTAGAAAGAGTGTTAACTATATGAATTGAAAAATATTAGTACAGAAATAGATATATAAAATCCAATATTTTTCAATCCTGTAGTTAACCCACTTTCCAATTGAATTTTTTGATGAAATTTGGTAGAGATGATCTACACATGATGAAGAACATTCCCGCCAAATTTCATCAAAAAATTTCATCAGGAAGCATTCTAAATAACCCGATCCGTAAATATGGTTCTTAAATAGTGGTCCTTACTTGAAATATACCTTATATATATAATCATACACAAATATATAGAATCTGAATTCCAGGCTTTGCTGAATATTTAAATAAAATACATATATATATATATATAAAGGAGGCTACTATTGACACATACCAAAACACTTTCTAACATTCCAACATTAACTCGGTCCTTAAAGACCAAGTATGTGTGCATTGGCTCGACTCATAAAGACTGAGTATATGTGTGCATATTCGATCATTAGAGGTCAAACCAGTATAATTTTTTTTACTCAAAAATGGCTCGGTCCTTAAGAACCGAGTATATGTGCACATACTCGGTCCTTTAAGGACCGAGTAAATAGGATGGAGTGTTAGTGAGTGTTTTAGGTGATGTTTGGTTGATATTTTGAGTTAAGTTTTTAAGTTGAGTTTTTGAAATGTGTGTTTGGTAGAATTTCAAAGTATGTTGAAAAGTGAATTTGATTTTTGATTTAGTTTTTTTTAATCAACTAAAAAATTTCATAAAAAAATTTCAAAAAATAGCCACAATGGATCTTATTTTATAGATTTCGATGAGTATGTTTTAAATATCTACTTTTTATTTAATTTTGATTTTTGAATTTAAAATTATGGTGTTTTAAAAAAAATTAAAGAGAGAAAGTAAAGTGAAATAAATTTTGAAAAGGGTAAAAGTAAAGTTGTTTTGAGTTGATTTTTTAAAATTTAGAAAAAAAAAAAAAACCCACCAAACAAGCCCTTAGTGTGTGTCAATCGTGCCTATTTTATACATATATAATCATGTGGCTTTGCTTTAATATATATATATATATGTATGTGCGAAAATTTTCCTATACGGACCGGACCTTTAGCGACGGTTTTCCATCGCTAAAAACATATCCCTAATACATTTGCTACGAAAAACCGTTGCTGAATGTCCGGTCCGTATGAAAAATGTACTCTATGTATGTATGATTTGACCAAACATTATTTGTGATTGCACCTTTATACATATATATATATATATATATGATGTTACTGAATCAATGGATATAGATCTAAATTGAAATAAATCGATTGTCAATAACTTAATATGAAAATTCTTTTAATATTACTTGTTAGATATTATTATATTCAAATAATTATAAATTCTAAAATCGTTTATGTTGTATTATCAATAATTAAAAGATTAATATGCGGAAGCGTACCTGAATTCATAACGTATATTTTGTAGTCGAGTGGTTAGCATTCTAAATCTACACGAATTTATTTAGATAATCTTTTAAATTTTCTCTATACTCTCTATAATGATGGAGGATCGACAAGAACGTATTGCGTACGTGCAATATGGAAACCATAATCAATAATAAAAAGATTAATATGCGGAAATGTACATGAATCTGTAGCATGTATTTTGTAATTAAATTTGTCATTTTTTAGACACTTACAATTAAATAATATATATATATATATAATTATAAGTCTCTTTCAAAAATTAATAGAAGAAAATATTTTGTGCTAAAATTCAACAAGTTTCACTCAAAAAATAAAATAAGAAATCATGTGGTTTCTAGGAACGTTCGTTGCTTTAGTGGATAATAAATAAATAAATTCATATGGCACCCCATTCTTGACTTTTGGTGCAAAATAACAACCAAAACTCATCGTAAGCTTGACTTTTGGTTTATCAATTATGAATGATTTCCCTTATCAGCGGAACAATAAAACCTGTTTGATGGGTATTTATTTTTTTAATTTTTAAAATTTATTTAACTTTATTTTTTCTCTCTAAAAAAGCTTTTAAAATATTATAATTTAAAATTTAAAAATAAAAATTAGATAAAAAATATATATTTGAAACCTACTCGTCGAGATCTATAAAATAATATTCATTGTGACTATTTTTTGAATTTTTTTAACGAAATTTTTTAGTTGGCTGAAAAAAACTTAAAAAAAAAAACTAAATTCACTTTTAAATATACTTCCAAATTCTACCAAATACCAGGTTTTAAAAACTCAACTTAAAATATCAACCAAACATCACCTAAATGTTCTCTCCGAGAATTCTATTTTTGTAAGAAGTTAAAATATAAATTAAAAAATATGGTGTTTGTCTTCTTACTTTATGACTTTTTTGGTGAAAAAATATTCGTTGGCGATTGATAAATTTTTTTCACAAAACATAATAAAAGTTTGAGAACATCTACTCATAAAAATAACTAGATGTAGATAACATGTTATCTCATACCTCAAATTATTTTTTAATATCTTATACAAATCAAGATTTTTTATTTTTCTAGGAGAGGAAAGTGATAGGGGAAATGAGTAGTTTCACTAAAAACAGGTACCACATTAAACAATTACCAGTTGTCGGTAAACGATTGCTACATAAATATATATATATATATATATATACATATAGAGGGGAAGAATATAAAGAGAATCATTTTTTTTGTCTTTAAATGCAGATTAATTATTTTGAGGGTGTAAATCGATAATATTTTTTATGAAATTTTGTGAAAATCATCTCCATGATTAATAGATCGTCTCTACCAAATTTTATCAAAAAATTCAACCGAAAAGTGACTTAGCTAAACATCTTAAATTTTAACAGCCATAAACGCACATATATATCAATTTTTTAGTTAACCCTTTTCCCGATTGAATTTTTCAATGAAATTTGGTGGAAGTTATCTACTAATCATGCACATCATCTTCACCAAGTTTTACCAAAAAAATCGTTCATTTACCCCTTCAAAATAATTGGTCCGCATTTAAGGACCAAAAAGTTGGTCATCTTAAGATGCTTCCTCATATATATATATATATATATATATATTGTGAGAAAATATAAAATAAATTGAAATATGTGGTAAGATATTTCTTTGCTCAAATGATGGATTATATGTTTTAGCGGCGCTGTTCAAGAATTCGAAGTTATTGTTTTGGTAAATTCTCAACAAAAATTTGTGAGGTAAATATAATGATTTGGTGGGTGGATTTTAGTTTTCATTTTCTCTAAGTACTTGTTTGGTTGTGAAAATTGTAGGGGGTGAGATGAAATAAATTTAACAAAATTAGTGGGGTGAGTTTACAAATGGGGGTGCTAAGCACGTTTTGGCAAGTGGGTTTAAAATTACTAAAAATAATTTTTTGGTGGTTGAGAAAAAAAATCACAAAATTTAATGAATATTTGAGAACATCTACTCATAAAAATGAGTATGAAATATATAATGTCTTATTGCATGTCTCAAATTATTTTCTAATTTTTTTACACAAAACAAGTATTTTTTTTAAATTTTATATACTTATAATCAAACGAAGTCTAAATAAAAAAAAAATAAGACCAAACAAAAAAATATTTTATCTTATTTTTTTATTATTATGTTTTTAATTAAGATAGGAAAATGCTAAGAAATGAGTATTCGACTACCGATACCACATTAAACAATTACGAGTTCTCACTGTTAAATGATTGTTACATAAATATATATTTTTTAATTTTTTATGTTATAATTATCCGATGTCTAAATAAAAAAAGGAGACCAAACAAATTTATTTTTTTGGATAGAAAAATGCTAGGAAATGAGTATTCGACTACAGGTACCACATTAAACAATTACGAGTTCTCACTGCTAAATGATTGTTACATAAATATATATATATATATATTTAAAAATTTTAAGTAAGAACCTTATTTACGTACTGAGTCATTTCACATGCTTCCTGATAAAATTTTTAGATGAAATTTGTTGAGATCTTATTTATCATGTCTAAAACATCTCCACTAAATTTTATCAAAAAATTCAACTGAAAAGCAGATTAACTATAAGATTAAAAAATATTAATTCAAAAATAATATACAAAATTTAATATTATTTTAATTACTTAGTTAACTTATTTTCTTGTTGAATTTTTTGATAAAATTTAGTGGGCTTCTGATAAAATTTGGTGAGCCTACCAAATTTCATCAAAAAATAATATCGAAAAATATGCTAAATGGCTCAATTCGTAAATAAATCGTTAAATTAAAATCCTTACTTAAAATGTTTTCGTGTATACATATATATATATATATATATTTTTTTCCAACATCTTGGCAGAGAGACCGAAAGGTCTAGGGAAAACAAAAAAGAAAAAGAGAGATAAAAAAGAGAGAAGACAGAAAGGAACATAGAGACTTGTTCAAATTTTAATTTCATCAGTGGAAGTAGCGAGATATTGTTGGATCAACTGAAAGCTCGTATTTGTTGTGAAAAAAAAGAAAATGTATAGCCATGAGTACTTTTGGTTGCATATAATTCTGACATTTGTTGCTGCAATTTTTCTTCCCTGTTTGTTATTTGTGAAATCCCTTAACAAGAACAGGGGAATATCACCACTCCCCAATTCAAATCTCAACAAAGATTCACTCTCAGAGCCCCTTTCATCTACTGCTGATTTAATAGTAGGTGAATAAGAAGTATTCTTGAGTTTCTGTGGCAAAGACACTCGTTACGGCTTCACCGATTTCCTCTACACCTCTCTTCGCGATGCTGGCGTTCGCACTTTCAGGGACGATTACGAGCTTCGCATAGGAGAAGAGATTGGCTCCGAACTACTCAATGCTATCAAGGATTCTAAAATCTTGATACCAATATTTTCTAAAAACTACGCCTCAAGTAAATGGTGCTTAATTGAGCTTGCCCAAATGGTAGAGTGCCAAGCAGAAAGGGGACAAATGATTTTTCCTATTTATTACGATGTAGATCCATACGAGGTCCGACATTAGAGTGGGAGTTACGAGGAGGCGTTTCGACAATACAGGAATAAGCGTTTCAATGGGAAAATGGTTCAAGCATGGAAGGAGGCTCTTGAATTTCAAGTTGGACAATTCAAAGGATTGGAACTCAAGAAAGAAAGTGGGAGGTAATATTATCCTTACTTTAACCACTTTAATTTTATGTTTGGTAAATAACACTTTAGCTCCCCTCAAAATAGATAGACACCGACTCTTTTTCTCAGCCACCTATAGATCTTGGTGTTGTGTGGTTGAGTGCTCTTATTTACTTGCCATTGCTTTGATGATTAATTCCACATGCATAAAAATATGCAATATCATCTAGACAACACGACCATCAGGGACGGAACTAACGGAGGACAAAGCGAGCTACAACAGAGGGTAAAATTTTAAAAAACTTATTAGCACTATTAAAAAATTAATATAAGTCGACCCTTTTGTTAAATTTTAGCGCAGCTCAAATATTATAAGCCCACTAATTTATATAACTCTCTTAAATTTATATAACCCACTATATGGTTATACTTTTAATAGTGTATTGGAGACAGGCACATCATTCCCTTTCTCCTATTAATTTATCATTGTTAATTGTCTATAAATTTTGGGGGAGGTCTTCTTTGTTAGAAAAAAAAAGGAATATATAGTGAAGAATGGAGATGGATTTGGCCATATTTAATTACGACTTTGGAATTAAAAATATTAATTTTTTATGTATAGTGTTTGTGAACTTATTATATTTAAGTATTTAACTATTACATTAATTATTTTTAAATTTTTATTTAAACAGAGAGAAACGATATTTGTGTACATGCAATGAGTTGAAATATTTTAACAAAATTAGATTAAAAACAAAAAATTGTTGAGACATTTAAAAAAAATAATAATGGAGATTCTGGTGATGAGCCAATGTAAAATGGTTCCATGTAATGAATAATAATGAGAATAAATTAGGACAGTGGTCCCGCGTACCAAAAATGTGAATAAATCCAGAAAAAAATAAATTTAAGAAAGTGATCCCGTGTACCAAAAAAATGAAATAAAGCTTTCCGAAATAGCGAAGTGTGTACCAAAAATAGAATAAGGTGTACCAAAATTAATGAAATTAGAAAAATGGTCCCGTATGCTAAAAAAAAATGAAATAAAATGTACCAAGATAGAAAAGGGTCCCATTAGGTTATTTCTCATTTTCATTCACGTGAACACTACTTCTTTATAAATATTTTGGTAGAATCTCATGAAGTAGGTCCGAATTTAATTGGTAATATCGTTTAGCATGTGGTTATTTATTTACTTTGTTAAAACCAAAAATAATTCCTTACGGCTGCAGAATCCAATGAAGTGGCCCCGAAGTGAATTGTTGTTATGCTGAGATCGATGTTAATATAACTTTTGTGTTATATATATGGTATTCTCCAACCAAAGGAACGCTGACCCAGGATTCTTTCGGCGAGAATACTTCTCATCAAAGTCAAGGGCGAATTAGGGGGGACAGAGCGGGTTACAGCACAGAGCAAAATTGTGAAAAATTTATTAGCACTATTAAAAAAAATTAATATGAGCCCATCCCTTTGTTAAATTTTAGCCCACCCTTTTGTTAAATTTTAGACCAGCTCAAATATTATAAGCCCACTAATTTATATAACTCATTATATGGTTATACTTTTAATTTTAATTTTTTTATTTTTTTATCTATTACTATTAGTCCACCCCTCGAAAGAATCTTGAGTCCGCCTCTGCACACCATTTTCACAAAGTAAAATTGGATCTAGACTTAATCTAGGGTTTTACTTTACATCAACTGCAAAAGGCAAAATTGAGTGAACAACATCCGAATAATTGATCTATATAAGCGGGCTAAAAAACTGCAAACTGTCAGAGTGATGGGTTATGCTCATTCCGTGGTTGTTGCATTCCTTTGGGAGGCACCTGGAAGTACAAAGCGTCCGTCAGTGGTTCTTGATGAGCCAGTGGTGCTTATTCAGGCGGAGGCAACAACTGGTCTAAAGGAGTCATTTGCAAGGTGACTCCCCCTGCTAGGGCATGGATATGTAATTTGGTTTGTTCTTGCCATTGGCCTAGGTTGGCCATGGGGGCTGGTATTTCAGAGATGTCAGATGATTTCTTCTTTGGAGCCATGATAAAAAATGGGTTGTTGATAAAGTAAACTTTTTAGTAAGAAAAATCCTTTCCTATAGACGGCACCAAGTTGCTACGGATTCGGATTGATTGCATGTGCACAGTTCTGGTTAGATTGCCCAGATCCAACTAGGTCTTAAACCACAATGCCAACAAGTAACGTGGTTTGGACAAAAAAGATACATCTCTATAGCCACTTGTACATCTTTAGTAGAGAGTTTTAGGGTGACCTACTCTATTAGTTGACTTTTTGATGATCTAGGGTTGAGGATCTATTTAGCTTTTATATTAAAAGGCTGAGTATAGGAGTTAAACGTGGAAATGGATTCTAATATGGTAATGCAGATATAATTAGATAACTAGTCCCGTATATGGAGAATGATTCCTTTCACCTTATGTTGTGTAGTTTACTTGCCTGGTGAAGATTACCTTAATTAGTTATCCTCTAGATGCAAATAAATATGGTTGTGGACCTCTTCGAGTGTGGGCACACGGTTTGGGCAGTTTTGTAGCATAAGTGAATTTGGGTCACCGTAGGCCTGGCTTAGACTGTTGGCTTCAATGGACAAGTCTAAATATTATCCACGTATTAAATATAACAAGTATGGATTTTTTTATGCATTCGGGCAGCGCCGAGCAGTTGGCCACGGTATACTCCATGTACTGTTCGGGTTCAGACCTGGGGTTTAGTGGATGTGTCCCGATCAAAAGCTATAAAAAGTTCACTTCAGAATTTTACAATAAAATATTAATGTTGTTTGTATTTTTTCCTATTGTTGTTGTTGCTTTATAGGTGGTATAATACAAAATATCTTCACATTTAAGTTAATTTCTGCTTGTTTTTTCTTTAAGGCTCTGACATGATTCAATCCTAAATGCGATTTTCTAAAGAAGTCATTAAAGTTTTTGTAATTGTAATTTCCCTTCTAAAAGGTTAGTTTCCCTTTTATATAAATTACATAAATGTCAGGCATGAAGGAGAACTAGTAAAAATCATCATAGATAAAGTCTTAGAATTTTTGAAGCCTAGCAATAATCAAGAAGATCAGAATTTGGTTGGAATGCGACATCGCATAGAAAGGATGGAGGAACTACTAGACATTCGCTCTAACGACGTTCGGGTTATTGGAATCCATGGCATGGGTGGGCTAGGGAAGACAACTATTGCTGAGGTCATCTACTACAAATACAATGAACACTTCGAATGTTATAGCTTCCTTAAAGATGTTCGAGAAACCTCAAAAAGCCGCAATGGTATAGTTCTTTTGCAAAACCAACTTCGCTCAGATATCCTCAAGACAAAAATCTTTGATATTGATGATTATACTGAAGAATAAGAAAAATCAAAGACTCGGTACATAGAAAAAAAGTTCTCATTGTTCTTGACGACGTGGATGCAAAGTGTCAAATTGATAAGCTTGCAGGAAGCTACAAATGGTTCGGTGCAGGAAGTAGGATCATCATTACAACCAGAAACAAAGAGGTTCTGCATGCACTAGAACAGACTTTTCATAGTGAAGGTCACCCTGAAGTTTATAGAGGTTACAAGCCAGAGTTGATGAACAATGCTGATTCTCTTGCATTGTTTAGCAAGTACGCCTTCATGAGCAAAACCCCCCCAAAAGGTTTTGATATCCTTTCTGAGAATATTGTATCCACAGCTACAGGTCTTCCTTTAGTTCTTGTTACTACAGGGTCATCATTGTTTGGCGAGAAGGATAAAGAAATATGGGAAGAAAAATATAGAAAGCTTAAAAAAATACCTGAAAAGGAAGTCCTTGAAAAATCGAGATTAAGTTTTGACCCATTGACTAGTGCAGAAAAGGAGATATTCCTTGATATTGCATGTCTCTTCATTGGAAAGGATAAAACAAGTCCTTGTTATATGTGGGATGACTGCGAATTTTCTCCAAGGTATGTGCTTCAAGTTCTTGTTCGTAGATCTCTTATAACCGTTAAAAATGGTAGCATCTTGAGGATGCACGATCAGCTCCGAGATCTTGGTAGGCAAATTGTCAGTGAAAGAAACTTGAATGAGCCTGGGAACTGGAGTAGGTTCTGGGATAAGGAACAAGCTTTGGACGTATTTAAGACCCATCAGGTAAGATCTAGGTGCATCAGTAATTTTATCTTGATCACAATATTTTACTATTTCTCTTTTGCCTCCAAATTCATGTACTCATGAAAAGAAGAAGATGCAATTATTTTTTTAGTTTTCCTTAAAGAAGATTTTTTAAGTATTTCTTTTAGTATCAAGCTGGATGAAATCCATTTAGTCAATCCACTCTTTTATAGCAGAAATATCGAAATGGTGTCTCTTTGTTATCGGAAAATACCACATACCTCTAATGAGTCCTGGGAAAAACATGTTGCAAACCTTTTATTCTTATCCACAGTTGGTTTGATCTTATGCATTCTTCCACGTACTTTACAAATATTAAAGCAATTAGCTAGATATTTATTTTGTCATCACATATTAATTTTTCTTTAGTGTTTAAGTATTTCTTTAAAAATAAAATCATGTTAACAAGGTTTTCTAATAGCAGGCCACAAAAAACATTAAAGCCCTCGACCTTCACTTCGGAGAAGATAGGGTTCAGACATGCCTTGGAGGAAAAGAATTTCGTATGCTGCGAAATCTAAGGCAACTGACTTTGGATCATGCAGACCTTAATGGAGATTTTGAACATCTTCTTCCAAATTTAAGATGGCTTCGATTGAGGAGATGCTCGTTGGGATTCAATCCAACCAATTTTTATTTGAAGAATCTTGTTGTTCTTTCTCTGAAAATTAGCAGTTTAACAGATGACTGGGAGTGCTGGAGTCAAATCAAGGTCTTTCTCAGTGCTTTTGTTTTAATTGTCCCATCATCATATTCTTATTCCCTTTGGAATTGACTTTTACTTTCTTCATTTTTACTTTCACAGATGTCAAAGAAGTTGAAAATTCTAAAGCTATCTCGTTGCAATCTCTTAACCAGAATTCCTTACTTATCTACATTTTCATCTTTAGAGAGATTGGAGGTGAAATATTGTGACTCATTTTGTAATCTTGATGAGATCGAAGAATTTGAGTCGTTAAGATACCTGAATGCATTGCATTGCCAATCCCTGAGAAGACTGCCGAATCTTTCTAAGTTAAGAATGTTGAAGAAATTGAATGTCTCGGAGTGTAGGAACCTAATTGAGATTCCAGGCCTAGACAAATTGGAGTCTTTAGAAGGTCTATTCATGAAGCATTGCGCTTCTGTAGTGAGATTACCAAATCTTTCAAACCTACAAAAGCTAAACCGTTTAGATCTCTTAGGGTGCAGGAAGCTACTCGAGATTAAAGGCTTGGAGAAATCAGGTCCCTTGGGATATTTAAGAAAGAGTTCTTACACATTTATAAGGGCATACAAGGTCTGCGAAAGTTAGTTAAAACAGAAATTCAAGGAGGATTGTGAAGTGCTTGCGACATTCTCTCGTGTGGTCGAAATAATATTATATATGTTTACACAACTATTATTACTTATCCTTCGTTCAAACTTGATGTTTTAGGCTTTTACATTGTCAGTTGTTCAGATAATCATTACTTGATATACAAAAGTAAAGTTTTTGTATTGAACAAAAACGTTTCGTATAAGCGTGATCAAGTTAGTTTTGGTTCCTTCATTTTTCGAAGGAAATCTCTAGGCCCCTAATAAGCGTGCCTAGACACCAATATCATCAAAATAAAGGTAGATTTGAAAAATCCAAATCCGACTGTCTTCATAAAAGTAGAAAGGCGATATTGAACTTGAAAGTTTTACCCTATGTTAATTATTCAAAGTGACTGATTTGAAAACAATCGTGTGCTGTTGTCTAGCATGAGAAATAATTAAGCAGTAAACAATCAAACGCACAACGCCAGATATAGAGAGGTATCCATACAATGTGCACCTAATCCTCCTTGGACCAACTGAGAGATTTCCACGATGAATACCAAAACATTTATAGACTTTGATTAACGCAAGACTGACTTACACAACTCGAATCACACAATTACGTAGGATCACAATCCCTACCTTCTTGATGATAGCTCTCAAATGAATCACATGCCTAAGATGATATAACATCATAATCGTAAAACTCTTTGACGTCCAAATCTCGTTATGAGGTTCAGACCTCCGATTGAGATGAAATTAGTGCTTTTATAAATTAAAAAAGTATACCAAAGTCAAAATAGGACAATTAATTATATGTAATGGAAGGTGGGCAGATGTCCACCTTGAATTTTTCAATATGTTTAATTTAATTAATATTTTTTGAAAATAAATAAATTTAATAGGTACTATTTTAAACTTTGCCCACCTTATTTTAGGAAAAAAATTACACTTCTAATTTTTTGGTCCAAATACTTTATAGTACCACAAGATGTCCGGCCAGCTTTCGCACACCTCAACTAATCCCTGTTTGCAGAACAATGGCTAGCCACCACAAGGTGTCCGGGACAGCTTTGAAGCAATTACGCACCCCGACTAATCCATGTTTGCAGAACAATGGACAACCACTAGCCACAAGATGTTTTTGCTGTACCTAAGATTTGAATAAGGGAGCTCCCAGTCAAACCCAACGCTGATCACAGTGCGATACCACATGCCACTTGTTGATGGGAAAACAACAAAAACCTAAAATCTACACTTTGCCCACCTAAATTTAGAAGAAAAAAAAATCCTCTTCTTTTTCTTCTTCTTTTTTTTTCAGAATTTCTCAAATTGGTAATCTTGTTTCTTTTCTAGAACAAAATCCATTAACTAAATCACATAACATAAAATAAGTTATATTCTTAAGTATTAATCGAGATGAAATTAGTGTGTGTATAAAAAAAAATTACCAAAACCAAAATGGGACAATTAATTAATGTATATGTAATGGAAGATGTGCAGTTTCCCCCCTTGATTTTTTAAATATGTTTAATTTAATTATAATTTTTGACAAAAATGAAATTTAATGGGTAATAATTTAGACTTTGCTCATCTTATTTTAGGAAAAAAAATTACATTTCACCCACCTAAACTACTGTGGGTGCCAAAAATTTTAGATCTCCCCACACGTTAAGTTCAAAGCAATTTTAATGGATCGGTTACTAGAAAACAGTAAAGGCTACAGTAGGTTATGTCGTAAGGTAGGTTCCTCCGCAACCTCTTATGCTATTCCAGCAATATGTCCACCTTTATGTGTGTGTATTTGTATATAGCTCAAAGGCAATTAGCAAGAGGAATAATACAAGCTACCAATTCTGTCTCTATTCCTAATCACCTAGAATTCAGGACCAGATCCCTTGTAATGAGCCATCCGCTCTCTATTTATACTTATAAAATTAAGGTTACGATACTCTATTAGGGTAAACAGTAAAATGACTATAAATAGTAAAACTTGGGCATCACTTTAGCACTTTACAAGTGTCCTAGCATAGTACAAATCAAAGTGGTCCCATCTTATCCATGGCTCACGTGGAAGCAACCATATCAAATTTAGAATGACCATGTCGGCATAGGGTGACATCACCATAACCATGTCAGCAATAGAACAACCATATCAGTATATGTTTGTCTTCATCGACATCATACTCCATATGGATTATGTACTTGGTTCTGCATAAGGTTAGTCCATCTTGGCAGTGTGGCTAGTGGTTTCGACCCAGCCATAAATAATTTTTGGGCTCCTTCAATTGCCCCCAAGCACACGAGCTTGGCTGCCGAGCTAGTTTTATATGCTTGGTTTCCTTGGCAGGTAATCTTGAAACTTTGCCAAAATATTTCTTTAAGTGTTGGATTTATATCTTCCAAAATAAGCTTCAATATTCATGGTTGAAATGATACACATGTGGGACTATCACTAGTTGGTCGTGCAAATTTTGGAAAGATAGATGTTTTAAGGCATTAATTACCCATCATGACACGGCGATTTCTAAGAGAAATCACACCGCTTGATAGGAGACATAAAGGATAGAGAGAGAAAACACCTTCCCTCTCTACCCTATATAAACATTCCTTCTCCTCCATTCTTGTTTTCTTCACATTATAATTTCTTTACCTTTCTAGAGCAAGAAATCTCATTAGAACTCCCCTTCCTTTCTCCAGTTTCTTCACGGATTAAAAACTTAGGTTCATATCTTCATTCTCGTTGTTCATCAACACTCTGACTTTCCTTTTTCTTATTAGAAAACCTTTCTTATCTGTAAGTCTTTTTTTTCTAGGTTCGTTATGTTCTTCGTTCTATTCTTGTAATTTCCTCTTCTCTTTGATTTATTAAATTTTCCATTGCCATTGTCCCCTCTTATTTCCTCCACCCTAGTATATTCATTCACCCTCTAGAGCAACTAATCAAATGTGTAGGGTGGGACCCTCATCAGGGAATTATAGATACCAGTACTGTCTCTGGGCAAACCATACTTGAATGTACTAATGGCAAATTTCAAGTCACAGTCATCTGTTTCTTGATAAGTCTCCCAATATCTGGAAGAACATTTGTTGGAGGTAAATCCACAATTGCGCTCCTCTCCATGGTGAATCCAGAGGGTATATCCGGTGTGCAGGTTATCGAATTCCATGGCGCTCTAATGGACCTTGCGTATAAGGAAATAAAGTTGTGCCTTCACTAATAGCTATAGCTTTTGGCGCAATGGTAAGCGCTTGATCCTCACAATTGGTATCAGAGGAGGTCACGGGTTCGAACCTAGGGCGGGCCATTGTGTGGGGGGGATTGTTGGAGGTAAATCCACAATTGCGCTCTTCTCCGTAATGAATCCGGAGGGTATATCCGGTGTGCAGGTTATCGAATGCCATGGTGCTCTAATGGGCCTTGCGTATAATGAAATAAAGTTGCGCCTTCGCTAATAGTTATAGCTTTTGGCGTAATGGTAAACGCTTGATCCTCACAACATTCATGCAGAGTTTTTTCATTTTCTTTAGATTTGTCAAGGCCTTTGGGCCTTTTACTACTCAGATATTCATGATGGATCTTGTCGTAAACTACTCAGCAAATTCTCTGAAATTATCTGTTTGGCCAATAGGTAGTCAAGTAAACCATCTTAATACACCCAAACTTATAGGGAACATCCTATGCAAAACTTCGTCATCAGAAACCAATATGCTATAACTTGTTAATAGTACCTAGCATAATCGGTAGGATCAGTTCGACCGTTATAAATAATTGAATTTTGAGCATAAAACTTTTTTGTGGAGGGGCATCTGCGATCCTCTAAGTGAATGAGGAGCTACTTTTCTCACCCAATAATTTTCTAGCCAAATCCCTTATAATGTAGGGGATGGTCTTCCCGATAACTGTTGAACCTATCAATCTTCTTAAGTTTTGCTCGACCCAAGTCTTGGGAGAAGTATTTTTTCCTGAAAGTCTTTAAAAGACACTCTACCATTATTGAATAATCAAAACCTCCAGTGTTGAGATTTGAATGGCCTTTGCCTTAACGGAAATTCGGTATTTAGTTTGGGTTGTATTTGTGGGAGGAATTTCTGAGGTCATAATGTTATTTTTCTTTATGAGATTTTGTTTCGTGGATAAAGCTGCAATATTATCGACCTCCTTTTGGATGGTAGTTTTCAACAAGTGCTTCTTGAACAATGCCTGAAGAGCTTGGTTTTCTATTCTTAATTAGGGGAGTGCAATTTATAAGCCACCAGCAGCAATGCTATGTTCATTATACTTGGTATCCACTGCTCCTCTTCTCAAGGAGGCTGGTGGAATTAATTTATTTACCCCTGGTATGACTGGTAGGATGCCATTACCACCTTAATATTGCTGTGATAGTGATAGTGATATATGTGGACCGTCGACAGTTCTTCTGGTCTAGACCATGGTGATTGTGTTTCTGGAAAAAAGGGGGGGTTTGATTATGCTGTTTGGTGTGAAATAGCAAAAAAATAAGAAAAGAATCTTGGATTCCTACCTGAGGCACCAATTGTGGGTTCCAAAAATCTCGGGTCTCCTCGTAAGGTAACTTCAAAGCAATTTTAATGGCTCGGTGACTAGAAAACAACAAAGCAAACAATAGATTGTGTTGTAAGTTAGGTTCCTCCAGTAACTCTTATGTTATTCCGGCAGTACGTCCTCCTTGGTGTATATATGTGTTTGTGTATGGCTCAAAGGCAATTAGCAAGAGGAATAATACAAGCTACTAGCTCTCTCACCATATTTCTAATAACTTAGAATTCAGGACTGAATTCATTATAATGAGCCATCTTATCTCTATTTATATGTATAGAATTAGAGTTACGATGCTCCATTAGGGTTAACAACAAAAAGACTATAAAAGGCAAAATATGGGCATTACGCTAGCACTTTATAGGTGTCCTAATAAAGTACAAATCATAGGGGTCCCACCTTATTCATAGCTCACATGGAAGTGACCATATAGGCTATAAAACGACCATGTCGGCATAGGGCGACATCACCACGACCATGTCGGCAATAGAACAACCATATCGGCATAGGTATACCTTCATCGGCAAAGGGATCTTCAAGTCAGCATCCCACTCCAGGTGGATTATGTACTTGGGCTTTTGCATAAGGCCTGGCCCATCTTGGCAATGGCCTAATGGTTTCGGCCCCATCATAAATAAATTTTAGGCTTCCTCAATTACATTATTTTAAATTTATGGTGAAGTATGCACTTTATATGAGTAGTTTCCTACTTCAAAAACGATGTATTTTGATACTTAAATAAGGATACTTTTTTACATTGTTTTAAAATGCAATAGTAATACATACTAATGTATATAACCATGTGTCAAAGTAAAATCCCCCCCTCCCTTGACCAATGTTTGAAAAGCTTAGTTTTCTATTCTTAACTAAGTGAGTTCACTTTCTAAGCCACCAGCAGTAGTGCTATGTTCATTATAATTGATGCCCACTACTCCTCTTCGCATGGAGGCTGGTGGAATTGATTCATTCACCCTTGGTATGACTAGCAAGATGCTATCGCCACGTTGTTGCTACTGCAATAATGATGTTTATGGGCCATCCATGGATCCACTGGTCTAGACCATCCATGGATCCGCTAGTCTAGACCATAGTGATTGTGTTTTTAGAAAAGAGAAAGGGTTTAATTATGCTATTTTTTTGTGAAATTGCCAAGAACTAAGAAAGGAATTTAGGATTCTAACAAGCGACACCAGTTGTGGGAGCCAAAATTTTGGTTCTCCCCACAAGGTAAGTTCAAAGCAATTTCACTAGATTATGACTGGAAAACAATAAAGAATGCATGAGATTTTGTTGTAAGGTAGGGTACTCCAGTAGCTTTTATGTTATTCTGGTAGAATGTCCTCCTATGTGTGTGTGATTGTATATGGCTCAAAGGCAATTAGCAAGGGGAATAATACAAGCTACAAGCTCTCTCTCTCTCTCTCTTTCTCTCTCTATCTCTCTTTATTTATAATAATCTAAAATTCAGGACCAAATCTCTTGTAATGAGTCATCCTCTTTCTATTTATACCTATAGAATTAGGGTTAGGGTTATAATGCTCCATTAAGGTAAACAATAAAATGGCTATAAAGAAAAAAACCCTGGCATCACTCTAGCACTTTATAGGTGTCCTACCATAACACAAATCAAAGTGGTCTCATCTTGTCCATTACTCATATGGAAAAGACCATATCACTGTAAAACGACCATGTCGGCATAGGGCAACATCACCATGACCATGTCGTCAATAGAACAACCATATCGGCATAGGTACATCTTCATTGGCAAAAGGAACCCCATGTTGGCATCCCATATCGGCATATGTACATCTTCATCTGCAAAAGGAACCCTATGTTAGCATCCCACTCCAGATGGATTATGTACTTGGGTTTATGCATAAGGCCTAGTCCATCTCGGCAGTGGGCCTAGTGGTTTCGACCCAGTCATAAATAATTTTTGGGCTCCCTCAATTACATTACTTTAAATTTATAGTGAAGCATGCACTTTATATGATTACTTTACAACTTCAAAATGATTTATTTTGATACTTAAATTATGATACTTTTTTACATTTTCTAAAATGCTATAATAATACAGATTAACGTATATAATCGTGCGTCAAAGTAAAATCCCCCCTTGAGCAATGTCTGAAAAGTTTTGTTTTTTATTCTTAACTTGGTGAGATCACTTTTCGAGCCACCAGCAGCAGTGCTATGTTCATTATAATTGTTGTCCACTGCTCCTTTTGTCAAGGAGGCTGGTATAATTGAGTCATTTACCCTTCGCAGGACTGGAAGGATGGCATCACCGCCTTGATGCTGCTGCGACAGTGATGTTTGCGAACCATCGATGGTTATTATGGTCTAGCCCATGGTGATTGTGTTTATGGAAAAGAAAAAAGGTTTGATTATACTGTTGGTGTGAAATTACCATGAACTAGGAAATGAATCTGGGATTCTCACAGACAGTACCAGTGGTGGGCACCAAAAATTTTAAGTCACCCCTCAAGGTAAGTTCAAATCAATTTCAATGGATTAGTGACTGGAAAACAGTAAAAGTAATAAGAGATTTTGTTGTAAGGTAGGTTCCTCCGGTAACTCTTATGTTATACCGGCAGTACGTCTTCCTTTGTGTTTGTATATTTGTATATGGATCAAAGGCAATCAACAAGCGGAATAATACAAGCTACCATCTCTCTTGCTATTTCTAATCACCTAAAATTTAGCACTATATTCCTTGTGATGAGCTATCCCTTCTCTATTTATATGTATAGAATTAGAGTTCAATAAAATGACTATAAAGGGCAAAACATGGGCATCATCTAGCACTTTACAGGTGTCCTAGCATAGTACAATCAAAGTGGTCCCATGTTATCTATTACTCACATAAAAGCGAGCATATCGGCTGTAGAATAACCATGTCGGCATAAGTCGAAATCACCATGACCATGTCGGTAATAGAACAACCATATCTTCATTGCCAAAGGGGTCCCTATGTCAGCATCCCACTCTAAGTGGATTATGTACTTGCGTTTCTGCATAAGGCCTGGCCCACCTCAGCAGCAGGCCTTGTGATTTTAACCCTGTCATAAATAATTTTTGGGCTCCCTCAATTACACTACTTTAAATTTGTAGTGAAGGATGCACTTTATATGAGTACTTTACTACTTCAAAATGATTTAATTTGATATTTAAATTAGGATACTTTTTTACATTGTTTTAAAATGCTATAATAATATGGCTAGTGTATATAACCATGCGTCAAAGTAAAATCCCCCCTTTTGAGCAATGCCTGAAAGGCTTGGTTTTCTATTATTAACTTCGTAAGTTCACTTTTTGAGCTACCAACTGCAGTGCTATGTTCATTATAATTGTTGTCCACTACTCCTCTTGTTAAGGAGGTTAGTGGAATAGATTCATTTACCCTTAGTATGACTGGCAAGACTAAGACAGTGATGTTTGTGGACCCTCAATGGTTCTTCTAATCTGAATCATGGTGATTGTGTTTTTGGAAAATAAAAAGGGTTTGATTATGCTGGCTGGTGTGAAATTGCTAAGAACTGGGAAAGGAATCTGGGATTCCCAAAGACGGAGCCAATTGTGGATTTTGGGGTGCTGAAAATTTTAAGTCTCCTCATAAGGTGACTAGAAAACAATAAAGGAGATAAGATATTTTGTTGTAAGGCAAGTCCTCCTTTATGTCTGTGTGTGTCTGTATATGGCTCAAAGGCAATTAGCAAGAGGATTAATACAAGCTACCCGCTCTCTCTCTCTCACTCTAATCATCTAGAATTCAAGACCAAATACCTTGTAGTGAACCCTCCCCTCTCTGCTTATACGTATAGAACGTATAGAATTAAGGTTACGATACTCCATTAGAGTAGACCATAAAATGTATGTAAAGGGTAAAATATGGGCATCACTCTAACACTTTATGGGTGTCCTGGCATAGGGCATATTGTCTGTAGAATAACCATATCTGCATAAGGCAAAATCACCACGACCATGTTGGCAATAGAACAACCATATTGGCATAGGTACGTCTTCATCGGCAAAGGGATCCTCATGTTAGCATTCCACTACGCGTAGATTCTGTACTTGGGTTTCTGCATAAGGCCCGACCCTCTCTACAGTGGGCTTAATTAGTGGTTTCAACCCACTTATAAATAATTTTTTGGCTCTCTCAATTACATTACTTTAAATTATAGTGAAAGATGCACTTCATATGAGTAGGTTGCTACTTCAAAATGATGTAATTTGATACTTTTTTAGATTGTTTTAAAATACTATAATAATACAGACATAATTATCTTAATCCTATAAGCGTGGAACCTCGTATTAAAATTTTGTTCGATCAATTGTGTTCACTTCACAAACACTTTATATTTTGGAAACTCAAAAACAAAACCCACGATATGTTCTATTAGAAACAAGCATAAAAGGCCCACTAAATATTAATCTTGTCCCAATAGAAAAGTAGATCAAATTGTCTAATTTGTATTAAAGGGTACATATAATTATAACCAAGGACAGAATTGGAATCAAATTGCATTTTTTAACTTCTAAACCAGAATAACAAAAGCCACCAAATATCTACATCTCCTAATTTGCTTGAAGAACAAAATCTTTTGACATAGGTGAAAAATAAAATATGCGCATGATTATCTTCGCTTAATTCGGAGAATTATATTTCCGCCTTGGTAAAATGCATTTCACGTCAAACGATTAATCTTCAATGAAGAAGCAAGCTTGATCAACTCATTACCTCGATGATTCGGACCTATTTTCAGACTCGAACCATCGTACTTGAACGTAGTAATACGAGAACCAAGTTTCAGTATCTCGTCATCAACTTCAAAACCCCTTGAATTGCTAACATCAAGATAAACAAGCTCTTTGCAGCATTGTATTATCGTCACCAAACATTCTCTTTCGATCGAACAATTTCTTAGAACCAAGTACTTTATTTTTGGCAGTGATGCGACGATACTTGATGCTATCTCATCATAAAGGACGCCATTTTCAATTTCGAGCCAAACAAAGTTCCGGCAGTGAAGACTGATTTGGGAAAGAATGCTAGGTAAATTAAATCCGTTTCCCCCAAGATATAGTCTCTCCAAATCCTTAAACTTCTTCATGAGTCTCGAAATGATTTTCTTATGAGTAAAGACTACGCGAAATGGTAGACTGAGAGATTTCAATGAAGGACACCTGAGAAAACAAGTTCAATAATTTAAAAAGTTATGCATCGGGCTTATGATGAAAATCTCTCTTTAGTATAGATGTGAATCTGAATTATTTGTTTCAAATCAGATATATCAGATTTCGAATATCTTTGGTGAGGACTCATTTAAATAAAAAATATTTGTCAAATATTTTAGTTAACTAACCATGAAGTAATAATATAAATTTGATAGCTAATGTCCGAACTAAATAGAATTAAAAAAAATGATGCTCATACTAGTTTTATCAACTGAATAATTATACAGAATACATTAATGAGTTATACATTTTGAACTGTAGCATCGCACAATTATAATAATATATTTTATAGCCCAAAAAGGTAAACGATAATGTAGTTTTGTAGTTGAGGAACTTACTTGTTTGCCACTTGAAACAATTGGACTTGGGTGCAATGTTTAGGAAAGATTACAAGTGAAGCACATTTTTGGCTACGATTGAGTACAAATTTAAAGAGTTCTTTTGGACTACTAGGGCGACTCTTGTTTTTCGGTATTAATCTCGATTCCGAGAGATCATATGGAAAAATAAGCGTTTGCCAATATTTAGGATTGAGAGTCGCTTTGTACCATGAGTTACACACCAAAGGCACATCCAGTACTAGTGATTCCATTCCGACTCTATCAAATACGTTGGACAAACATTCCATTTCCAAATCTTCCCATTTTCGTCCCTCCATCTGCGAAAAGAGGAAAAAAAAAAAGAGGAGGAAAAAAGAAAGAAAAGAAAAAGAAATTCGTTTGATATATTATTGATTTGGTAAAGTATTCCTTTACATTTTCATTTTTTTCATGAAATCCGTTTGTGTAATTGCAAAACTGAAAAATAATTCAATATAAAAATGTAATTGTTAAGTTGAAAAAATAGACTAATAATTTGATGAGATATTTTATGCATTTTGTTTGGAAAAATATTCATACTAGCCAAGGAATTAGATTCCATTCCATAAAAACAAAAAGTATTTTAGATTCCATATAAACTTAGGGAGCTAGCCTTCTTTTTGTTGCATAAATCTGAATTAGGAAAATTTTATTTAAAATTAAAATTCAATAATAATACTTTAAGATAATGACTAGTAAAAGCTAAGAATAATAATAATAATTAAAATAGCATCCATTGAGACCAAAAGTAAATTTATATATATGCGCAGTCATATTCTCAAGTAATAATTTTTTTTATAGGACATAATATTATTTTACATAATTGTATTATATAATTTTAAAATTGTACATTATTTAAATAATAAATACAATTATTTCTTCAATTATACCCCATATATAATATATAATATAATATATTGAAAACTAACTTGATAGCTAAATATAAAGGCTGCAAGTGTGCACATAAAAATGGCTTGTATATCAAATAAAGCAATATATATATAGATATATATACACCGGAAAATTTCAAGTAAGGACCTTAACTTAAGGTCCTTATTTACGGACTAGGCCATTTGACACGCTTCTTGATGAAATTTTTTGATGAAATTTGGTGGGAATGTTCTTCACCGTATGTAGAACATCTCTACCAAATTTCATCAAAAAATTCAACCGAAAAGTGAGTTAATTACAGGATTGAAAAATATTGGTTCAGAAATAGATATATATATATATATATGTCCAATATTTTTTAATAATGTAGTTAACCCACTTTCTGGTTGAATTTTTTTGATGAAATTTGGTAGAGATATTCTATACACGATGAAAAACATCCTCACCAAATTTCATCAAAAAAATCCATCAAAAAACGTGCTAAAAAGATAAGTCCGTAAATAAGAATTTTAAGTTAAGATCCCATATATACACCGGTAATAACGAAGAAAAGCAAAATATGCTTTAATGCTCCAACTGAAGAGACGTAACAGTGGGAATTGGGAAAGACAGGGCATTCACTTTGGTGATGGGAAATCCCAAGCTTCCATTTCATCTTCAAATTTTAATAAATAAATAAAATGTCTTTATACAATGTATCTAAAATTTGAAAATCCAACAATAGTATAGAAATGCCGACGCATAATCTATACTATATATAAAAATATGAATAAACTTAAGCGTTTTTCTTATTTTTGTATAGACAAATATACCTTTTTATTTTAAAATTAAAATCTCCTACTTAAAATGAAAAATCACGTTGTACTAAAAATAAAATTATGTATTTTATATCTTCTACTCAAACTGAAATTCACAATAGTATCAAATTACTCTACTAATAAAAAAAATATGTATTTATGTCTTCTACTCAAAATGAAATTCACAATAGTATTAAATTACTTTACTAATGAAAATCTTTAAAAAAAATAAAATTATTCTACTAATGAAAATCAAGTTGTACTAATCAAAATAAAATTATATGTTTTATGTCTTCTACTCAAAATAAAATTATGTATTTTATGTCTTTTACTCAAAATGAAATTCACAATAGTATCAAATTACTCTACTAATGAAAAAAATTATGTATTTTATGTCTTCTACTCAAAATGAAATTCACAATAGTATCAAATTACTCTACTAATAAAAATCACGTTATACTACTCAAAATAAAATTAAAACAAAATTATGTCTTTTACTCCTTTTATTCTACTCAAAATAAAATTAAAATCTACTCAAAATCATATTCACGACAATATCATATTAATTTGGTTTAAACTCTACATATTTTAGTTTCTCTACTCTTCCAATGATATTACATCTTTTATAATATATTCTAATTTATTTCAACAACAATTTTAATTCACAAACTTATGTATACACACATAAGCCATATCAAAAAACACAAGACAAATTACTAGCTTCTCAAAATATACACGATTCGTTCTCTCTCTTCGAACATATTATTATTGTTATTATTAGAAACAAATCATATTTCATGAAACAATAGTTCAACATAACAGTAAATATTGTTTAGTGTTTGTATAATTTTTTTATGGTCGACAATAGTTCTCTCTCTATATATGTAAATAATTTTTTTTTACTATTTTATTGGTTAGTGTTTTTTTATTGGTTAATGGTTGACAATAGTATTTTTATTGGTTAGTGTTTTTTATTATTATTGGTTGTGTACACTTTAAATTTAATTAATTTCCTTGTCTATTGGTTAAATCAAAAATACAATTAATTAAACTAATAATAAATGTACTAATTATATAATATACTTCAATACAAGTTTATGCTTGGCCGCCCACGGAAATTTGGCGCAACAATTTTAGTACACCTAATTGATTATACCATTCTCTTACAATTTTAAATTACCTTCTACACTTGATATTATTATTTTTTGTTTATTTGTTATATATTTATCAAGCTTTTGCTTTGGATAGAACTTATTTTCTTTCTTTTTTTTACCAATATCTTTTACATATTTATTACTAAGACTAATAACCTTTGTTAAACACTAAAGACACGTGAAACACACGTACACAAGAACTAGTTTGTAAAATACACGCATTTAAAGATAGAATTTAAAGTCCAAAAAGTAAATATGAAAAAATTGTTCAGACTACAAATTTCTTATCCGAAAACGAATATTCTTAAAACAATATATAAGGGCGGTATTATTTATATCTTCTATACTTTTCACAAATATTCTCGTCACAATGGGGGGAATGTAAATAATACCCCAATATATAAGAATAAAGGGCTATTTAATTAATTGTCAATTGATTTTGAATTAGATATTCCGAACTCTAATATAGTATCAAAGAGAAAGTTATTCACTGTGTCAAGGTCCAACAGCCTCACGAGCTCCACGTCATCCATTATAAACAGTCCACAAGTTAATATCTTATTGGTTCTTTCAAATTTCACACGAGTTTGTATAAATACCATTAGAACATTTTTTTTTTCCAAATTCAAGTTATGTCTAAAAAATAGTTGACATAATATTTAAATACCAATTTTTACATAACGGTTGGAAATGTGGTGAGAATCCAAATAAAAGGTAAAATTCTTAAAAAAAATTCACAATAAACACTTTATAACACTTTCGAAATTTGAATGATTATCCATTCAGACTTCAAATGTCCAAACAAACGTACCCTCACTTCATCTTGTTGCGTGACTACCAATTTTCTTACTCTTTTTTATTTTAATTTTGTATAAAATTTTAAAATATCATAAGCTTAAGAAAAAGACTAACTTGTGCCCAACATGTCAATCTTGTACAATGAATCCCCAAAACAACTTACGAAATTAAAACGCCACCAAGAGCTAACAAAAGATAGATTGTTAGTATAGTTTTCCTCCGCCTAGGTTGTTTTGAGTGAGGACGTTGGGTAATTTTTCTTTGTTTTTTGTTATCTGAGGAAAAAAAATTATTTGGTAAGATGTTCCTCGTCACCTTTTTTATTTTTATGAAAAAATTTCTTACCCACGGCTTAAAAATTTCATTTCATAAAAATTTTAAAAAGTAATAAAATATTTTATCAAATGAGACTAAGCTCGTCCTCCTAATACACCTTATTTCCAATTTCAACCAATACAACCTTGAATATGTAGCAAATGACCGATAGTATTTTCAAGGATCGAGTTCATCCAACCTAGTTTCTCTCCAATTCAAAAATATTTTACATCGTCTTCCGGGGGACCAACATCGTCATTCATGCTTACTCTCCTTCCTTGGACAACCCTTCTTCACGTCTACATTCATGTCTACTTCCCTTCCTTGGAGAACCCTTCTTCGCGTCTACGCTCTTTTTGGAGACGGCCCTTCATTGGAATCTCTTATTCTATTAATCTCTTTCTTTTCATTCATGCCCTCCCAAGGTCGATTCCCAATATTGTTAAAATGATGTTCGACTAGTGGCAACCACACACATCGCTAGCAGAGATTAGTCGAGGTGTGCAAAATCTAGCCGAACACTCCATTGAGTAACCCTCGAACCAAAAATATATATGTATATACACGCACTAACAGATACTAAAAATCACCACCTTTTAACAATCAACCACTTCAAGGTAAACCTCCTTGTTAAAAAATAAAAATAAAAAATTCTCAAATTTTCAAGTCGAATTTTCAAATCGGAAGTAGGAGTGATAAAAATTTGATACGTATGTTCATTTTCCACTATTAAAAGCTTAGATAATCACACTTCTAAATTGAATTTTCTATAAAATTTTGTGGAAATGATTTTCCACCAATTTTCATGAAAAAAATTCATTTGTTTAACTATCGAACTAGACCCAATTTGACGAAATTGGATAGAAAAGTAATGAAGAGAAGCCAAATCCGCACTATATATATACATACAATCTCACTCTAAAGAAGCCGGTCATATTCTCTAGCGAGAGTGCCATCAAATGCACCCTAAAAATTTGATCCAAATCGAATTTCATACCCTTCAATAAACAATTTAACAGTAGAAGAAAATTACTCATCAAACACAACTATGAAAAGAATACAAAATTTTACGCATCTTTCAGCAAAAACAAATGCTATCAAGCTTGCGCTAAAAATTAGTCTTGGAAAAAAAAAAGGCACCACACAAAACAACCTTTCATTTTAATATATCTTCAGACCATTTGCCAAGATCACATTCAACAAGAAAATAACACAAACTGGTAGACATGGAACTCTAGATCACCAAGATCAAACTACGAGATGCAAAAATTCATGTTGAATGAAGGAATAGTGACGTGTCTATTATAACCCTAAGAAGAGATGAATGTGTACACTTAAAAGTTCATTCAATTAGATATATCATGGCGAACTCTTCAAAGAAAATGGGGTCTTCAAAAACGGATCGGGTAATTGAGTGAGATTTCGAATAAGTGTTTCCATAAGCTGCTTCTGTACAATTTTCATTGAAATAATGGATTATTTCGGGGTTTTGAGGAGTTATTGGTCTTTCAAAAAAGCAAAGGAAGGATTCAATTCCATTTCTTACACTTTCATTCATTGTTAAGATGAGATAAGAGACTCTGAATCAGATGATCCTTTCAAAGGGCAACAGATCCTACTCCCTTGAGAGAGAGGGATCCATTTAAAGTCATTCCTGCAGATTGCCCAACTTCGGGTACTGTCAAGGCTCACACTACAACAAGAGTCCGAGCGACTAGGAACAGGCTTGAACACAGAGAGATTTGTACCCTTTGTGCTTACTTAACAATTTGCTTACTAACAAACAAACACAGCACTCAAAACATATGGGATACATTACACGGAAGCTGTTTCCCTGGCAACCAAGACGAAGTATGTTCGTTACCCAAACTTTATACGTGAAATTACCATTTTATGGTTCAGAGAATGCACAAACGTTTAAACCAAACACAGAGACTATTTAACTCAACTCACTGATTAGACGAAGTATATCCAAATCTTCATATCTGGGGGAAAAGAGAGTTCCATCATATCTTTAGCCCCAAAAAAACATGCTGTCAATCCATTTCAACTACCAACATTAATGTTAATTCTAAAAACTATTTAGATATCAAGTTGGAAAAGATAAACATGTTCACACAAGCAAATTTCCCATGTCAAACAAGGCAATCCAATTCAAATATTAGTTGTGAAAACCACACAATGAATCCTTCTCAAATTAAGAACTACACAAAGTTTTAACGGTCTTACTGTATTAAGATAATAGCAGGAGTATTCCAAATCACAGTACTCCAAAAATTGCCAATTAAGGGCTGCCAAGGCCCGGCCTCAATGCTTACCTGCAACCTTACCTGGCATAAGTTCCCAACAGATATACTTGGGAGTCTTAGGCGGAACCGAATGGCTTCAAATGTACATATGTACAATTTATCTATTTCAGTGTTCTACTTATACAAATGCCTGGCTAGAGTTCTTGACTACTGGCCAGTGCCTTCTACAACACGGTTAAATTACATAGCTTTCAAATTCCTAAGAAGAGGGAAAAAGGACTGGAGCTTGAAGAAAAAGTCTGAAGATTTTTATTATTATTATTAAAATGGAACATTTATAAAGTATCAGCGAACTACTTAAAAGAAGTATCATAGAACTACAGTGCACATGTCAAAAAAGGGAAGGGTCTAAGACCCTCCCTCATACAACTTGCTGATCATGTGTTTTGGTACATTGATCATATCCTAAAAAGGATATGCGACTCTTAATTTCAAACATCCCAAAAAGATGACATGTTTTTTTCTTGGACACTTTTTTGAATTTTAACATTGACCCCTATATTAATACCTAAATTAAACTTAACCCTCTATTTCACTAAACTGGAAGACATAAGCCCCTGAAATTTAACAGGCAGCTCACTCCATCCAAATAACTTTTAAAGATGACCAAAATATCCTCAATCCTCAACTCTTGCATCCAAATACACTCTTCTTCAACCTTTAACCCTAACCACAATGTGTGGAACCCATCCAATTGCTTCGACAATAATATGCATCCACAAGACGTGCTTTAATTAAAAAAACACTCACAAAATTTCTCATATTCTTGCATAATAAGCCAAACTTTATCCGAATAGAATCTACCCCAAGATATCCTGTTAGAAACTTTGCAATAACACCAGATTCATTTTACGTCTTCCCCCTATTGTCCATACCATTGCTAGCATCCAAAATGAGATTTGAAGCCCACAGAATATACAGTATATAGACATACATATATGTCATGTACACATGTACAACAAAATACAAATACCCAATTTCTTCATAGAAACCTAACTGTGAAGATTTAGATCAAGATCGCAAAATCAGATCAACAGATATATGTCAACACTATATGTGAGAAAAATAATTGCCCTTTTTGGCTAGTTAATCCTAGGATTTATTCGTAAGATGTGTGCTCTACAATGTGCAGTGATGCTAATTAATTATTTAATTCCAAGGTTGTTATGCAGCAAGAATTTGTACCAATTTGGGATGATTTGAGTAACATTGCTGGAATTTATGGTAGAGAGAGAGAGGATAAAAGGAATTTGCTCGTGTTTGGTTACAAGGTAAAGGAATAAACTGGCCGGTGTTTTGCTCCAAATTTTCTGGGTTGAGGGTATTTTAGAAAATTAAAAATGAAATTAGAGAAAGTTAAAACATCTGTTAGATTTTTAGGGGATTGGCTGTTTAAGTCGAACAATCAGAGCAATGGGGGTAGGTATAATTCCAGCTTTAAAATCAGGGGTTAAGTAAATAAATAAGTAAAAACCATCTCTTTGTGCTTATGTGCAAGTATCCTTAGTAATCAATAAAGTGTTATTGTTATGCCATAACAAACACAATTTTACTCCAATACACCACTTGTACAGTAACAGGCAGAAGTATCCATGTGGTACTTTTAGTACAAAATCTTCACAAAGAACACCCTGACCAGTACACCTCACCCACAGACACTGTATCAACAGCATTAGGATAATTCACAAGCTGGTCAGTGCTTGCGGCATGGATGCCAAAAGCCTCCATATACAGGTGCTTCAGGACAGTTGCACCAAGTTCATAAGGCTTCACAGATAAATGAGTGAGAGAGTGTCACCGGTGGACTTTTTTTTTTTTTTTTTAATACAAAACTATAAAAAAAACTTAGATACGTGCAATTAATCCACAACCACCAAAACAAAGGGAGGCCGCACAATCACCACAAAGGTTATAACATACAAACACCACAAGGGTGGACATAACAACGGGTTCAATAACCACGTTCATGTGGATCAAACCTAGGACCTCCTTGTTACGAGGACAAAGAGGACACCAACAGGCTGCAAGGCACGCACCCAATTAGGCCTGGCATGGGGGGATTGAACTAGGTTCGAGTGGGCCAAAGCAAGCTCAGGGCTCCTTTTTGGCAGGTTAAATTTGGGCACAATCTGAGTCGCGTTGGGGTCGGGCAGTTCAACCTGAGTTAGGCCAAACCAACCCTATCTTTTTTACTCCACTAAAATTATCCTTAAAATCCACAATTTCTGCGTACCGATTTTTCTTTCAGACTTTCCATTGAATGGAGATAATTGCAAAGTTGAATTTCCATCAAAATTTTCAGTCTGTCAGCATTAATTTTAAATAGTTATTTGCATTCTTTTATTAACTAAGAGAGAGATATAAATATATATATATATATATATAGAGAGAGAGAGAGAAGAACCAATGAAAAGGAGCTGGTGGCTGATGCTAATATTTTTCATCTGTAAGTACCAATGAAGCACATATAATCGGTGCTTCAGCCTTTGATTCCCTATAGACAAGTTATTAATAAGACAATGTGGTCAAAGAAACAATAGGCTGCCACTGATTTCTTAAAAATGAAAAGAAAAGACGGGGGTAGTATCGAGTCAGTGTTCTAACCCACATGAACCTGAACATTTATCAATGGTAGCCTGTTTCAGCATGAAAAAAAAAATTCATATCCCAGAAAACAACTTAATGGACTGGGCTGGGCAGGCTTGTTTTTCTGTGTTGAAGGATACTCTCTGAAACTCAAGTCCTCTTGGGTCTCCTAATAGATTAAAAGCGTACAATTAGGTTGTATCACATAGACTAACCTCAAAGAATGATGAAAGCTGTTCGACTTTGAAAGGACATTGAAGAACTGATAGGCAACCAGTTCGCACACAAACTAGCTCGTTTCAGACTATAATTTGGTGTGTGCGCAAATGTTTGGGATGGGAAGGGGTGGAGTAGGGTGTAGGGGCATAGGCAGTCTGAAATTGCTTTTCACCCTCAATTTTTTTTGTGAAAAGTAAAAATATATACATATTAGTGAAGTTTGCCCCGTTTAATTTTAAGAAAAAAGTATTAGTATTAATCTTCCCCCTCAATCTTGAACAAAAATAATATTAGGACAAAATTTTCTTCTTTAATTTTATAAATATTAGTATTAAACTTGGCCCCTTTTAAAAAATATTCCTACCTCCACCCCAGGTGGTGGTGGGAGAATGGGGAGGGAAGGTGATCGGTGATAGGAGCAACAAGAATTAATAAGCACTTGTGCAGTAAAATGAAGTTTCTATACAAACTTAGCTGTGCATCCTACTTACCAAAAATGCAAGCATTCACATTTCAAATATTTTAAAGACTTGTATACACATGGAATGACAATGAAGCCTTTCCATATTCTCCTATACATAATAAGAATAAATCTCATAAAAATCGCATGGAGTATTTGCATCATAATATATCCAGTATGTCACACATGTTTTAGTCATGCATCACGCAATGCCTCAATCAAGAAGTAAATCAGAATGAGTGATTATGTGCCTAACCAAATATTCCTATATAAGATATTTCATATTCAGCATGATTTGATTTGCTCTAAAGTAACAACTGACAAAAGTTTGATTGCAAGGTGCTTCATCAAAAAAATTTGCACCCAGATAGAAATATGAATTATCCATTTACAGAAAAACTTACAATTAAGCGTTGATCATGTATCAATATACTCTGGAGACAGGATGGTCCTGAGAAGCTCCTTGAAATTAGCCAGAATATGGCGTGGCCCTAAACTCTTAACACCAATGAAATTCAAAAGCTGCTCTAAATCCTACAATAATGAAACAAATGAGAAAAATTAAATTAGAATTGTTTTATAAGGCTTCCAAGCTGGTGATAAAATAAGAAAACTTTTAATTAAAAGCTATAGAACTTCAACCCTATAGACCACTGAAATTACATATTCCACCGATAAGAGACCTAATATGATACCATAATCTAACAATATTTTTCATAATGAGAAAATAAACAAATGCAAAAACAGAAAACCATCTCTCCTTTAGTAACTCTTAGAACTAGTAATAATGGAAATCGGTTGAAGAATTGGGATGGGATCTTGGCTTTTGACATGTTTTCCAAATTAATTCTTCCAGTCCAAAGGAACTAAAACCAGGATTCAAAACTTTCGAACACCGATTCAAAGGAATGTCAGAGGGTGATAGTTTAGCCATACTCCCATTGGAGGTTGGGAGAGGTAACCCTGTCCTAAAACTTCTCTTCTGTAGGTTCCAAAGGTGTCTCCTCTGACTCGTGTAGAGAAAGCACGAGGACAAGAGTGAGCTCACAAGAGATGGTGTGCTCGATAAATTCTGGCAAATGAGGAGTAAAAGGGGTAGCGGGCTCAGATAGTTTTTCAACAAAGTTGTTGAGTTGGAATAATAAGGGATCTTGAGAGAGAAGCAGGATTCTTCTGTATAATTTTTAAAGGAATGGGCATTTTCATCAAAAAAAAAAATAACAGAAAAGGGCAGGAAAAGAGGGCTCACTACAAAGATTACATAAATGGCGGGGTAAGTCTAATATCACAATATAAGTTGCACGGGAGGCCAAAAAACCCTAAATTTCTTTTCTAATATCACAATATAAGTTGCAGGGGAAGTCAACAAAACCCTAAATTTCTTTTAATGATTAATAATCTGGGTTTAATATTTGAAATCATCCCCATCAATGAATTGAATAAATAGCATGCATGACCTCTGAACAACAACTGCATTATGTAAGTAAGCCCAAAATTTAGTCAATCAAGTCCTACAACTATTATAAGCGACTCAGATTCACCCTTCCATCAAAAGTCAATCAATAGTCTGACAAATATGTTAAAAAGGCGGAAGGCGGGTAATAGGCGAGCCCCTAAGCAGGGACCTAGGCACTAGGTACTCAGTTTTTGTCAATTTACCTTCTAAAATATTTGTACTTCAAGAAATCAAACTTCATTCTCAAAAGGCATAAACTTTGTCACCCCTAGGTCTCTCTCCACGTAAACATCGTCAACGAAGTACCATTCTACATGGCCGTACGCTTTCACAAAGTCTACCTTAAAAATGACCTCTTCCCTCTTCCTAGCTCTATACTTCTCAATGCTCTCATTTGCAAACAACACAAGGTCCAAAATTTGTCTACCTTTGAGAAAATGCAGCCCTCAATCTCAATGCTAAGACCTAGCCAAGAGTTTATACAAACTAGTAACAAGGCTAATGGGTCTAAAATCTTCTAATTTAAAGGACGACATTTTTTTAGGAATCAAGCAAATGTATGTTGAATTGTTCACTACTTCACTATGCCATTTTCGAAAAATTCATTGAAAACTTTCAAAAGATCACCTTTTGTGACACTCCATCCCTTCTTCAAAGCTTCTAAAGTGAAAACATCCGACACTTGAGTTTTTTCCCCATCACAACTATCAAGGGCTGCTTTGATTTCTTCAATATCAAACGGACTCTCAAGAATCAACATACTCTCCCTACTAATAGGATCCCACTCTAACCCCCTCCCCCACCCCCCACCCCAAAGAAACCATCAAAACCCCATGCTCAACTTTGATTTCTTGGAGTGAAGATTTTTAAAGCAGCTCACAATTTCTTTTCCAATCTCTTTTTCACTCTCAATGATTGAACCATCCTCCCTCTTTAATATGCAAATTAGTTTGCTATGATTATGGATGAAACCAAGCTAGGTTATTGGAAATATATAGACATTTATTTGTTATTCTCTATACATCAACCTAGAACAATCGGTGCACAAAATACTTTAGCATACAAACAAATCGTATTTATATAGTAAATCATTAGGTTCTCTTGACAGAGCTGAATCACAGACTATGAACTTATTACTTCTATTTTCAGCATCTTCAGTAAAATTAAACACGCGGATAAATCTTCAAATAAGGAGCAGACCTTATTTAGCAAGAATACAGCATAAGCTGCTCTTGTTGTGTCTTGCCCTTCCAAAAACAGAGGAAATTCTACAGGCTTCAAACTTGTGGGTTGTGATGATGAATTTGACGCCACATCAGTGGATGTATGCTCAACGGAAGGAGCATAGTCGCAAATATATGATCGAGATCCTCCCAATCTTAAAGGGTAACGCAAAGGAACCTCTAAATAGGAAGCAATAAGGGGAACAGCCTGCAACAAACCAGCCAATTTCATCAATTTCAATTTTACAACCTTTAGCTAACCGCCAAAAGGACATTTAAGCCGAAATTGCAAAACAAGACAGGGTATTTCAATTCCTTCTTATTTTTTTCATCTTTTTCATTTTTATCCTGGGGTTGTTTAGCAAGCAAGGGATAATGAAAATAAAAATATCATTAACATACTGTTTTGTTTTAAAAGTAGATTTAAAGGGAAATGATATAGATGCATCAATGCTCCAATAGCAATAATGTGCTAGATGCTAATCCTAAGAGTCGTTTAAGAGAAAGAACATACATGTGCAACATATCCCAGGGCAGTTGCAGATCTCTGGACCTCTTTTTTATCAGTGAAAAAACTCGTCTTTGTAAAAGGGAGCATACTGAGATGCAGACCTAATATAGTCAATGATCCTTCTTGATCAAGAGGTTTCGATCCAGAAGCGATCCCTGTGGAAATAGAAAGTAAGGACAATCAAGATTCTTGGAATAAAGTTGTTGGAAGTAAGTTACTTCACATAGAATAAGCAGTCTCAATAATTATAGAAGTAGGCACTTTTTCAGACATGCACGTTTCAAGCACAAAGGAAGCCTTTGAATATTTAACAGAAAGCAAATTTTTCAACAAAGGAGCAGCATGTTACCATGGCACAATTACAAATAGATTTTGGTTCAACACCTCTTCCAATTTTAGTGAAAATCATGTTTAATTATTATTATTAGGTGTCATAACATGGTAAGTGTAATTATATGCCCTATTGGCTATTGTACATCCCATAATTACGGGATCTGTTAGCTTCAGCCTTTGGTTAGGATATGATGATGCAGGTTATCATGTCCTTTTTTGTCCTTTATTTTTCTTCCTCATTGTAACCCTAATTTTCTTTACACGAATATAAACAGCTCTAAGTTTGAGCAGGACAAACCAGTTACAATTTACAATTGGATGCAATAGTCTCTCTCCCCCACAGTAGGCCTTTACCTGCACCTATTACACCATGTACAAAAATATTAAGCAATATTACACCCACACACATCTCTCCATTACATCGTAATCTTCCATCAGATCCGTAAAACCATCAGCACAGGGAGTTTGGAGAAGGATCTTTCTATAGATCAACAGGCACTGGTGAGGTAATCTCCATCAGCCTAGCATTATATGTATGCCCATACACCATATAGTGTATAAAGATTACGCACATGATAAATTACCATTATCTTCAGAAAGGGATTTAAGGTACAAACCAACTGTTTTTTTCCCCCACACACTTGCTTATCTTCGGCCTAAAGAGGCACTTGTTTCCCCTGTTTATTGGCATGTTGAGGAAGTGATACGAGATTGTTTTAGTTCTATAAACACACAGATTGACTGAGAAACAATAAATATAAATAGACCATTAGACCAGCCCTCAATCAAGTCCCACTCAGCCCTATCAGATGACACTTGTTTCCGTATAGCTTTGTAAAACTTGGTCTCGCACCTTGTTTGACCACAAAATTTACTCCTGTAAGAGAAATTAGATAAGCCCACTTTCTGATGCCCATGAAATTCATTTCTCAAGGTTGAATCTTTTGCTTGGTAACACTAAAGTGGTGACTGAAAGACGCCAGAAAGTTCAATGTTAGGAAGATTTTGGGTTGGGGAAATCTTTTATGCAATCTCTCTTTCCTAGACTTCACCGGTTATCTCTTAATGCTTGTACTTCTATTGAATTTCTGGCGTCATCTTCTCACCCTTATTCAAGGAACCACCCCCCTTTAGGATAACGGCTAGTAATAGAGAGTTTGAAGATTTCATTTCAATTTTATCGTTGGTAGAGGGTTTCCTTTAGATAGAGTCCTTGGATATAAGAATATGAGGCAGACATCCATAGGTGGAATTTTATTGTAAATCATTCTTTGAGCACCTCAGGGGTTCTATTTCTCTTCATTTTGGGGCTTGTAAGAAGATTTGGAAATGTACATACCTTCAAATGTACAGATTTTTGCTTGGTTGGGCACAAAAGTTAGGATTAGCATGTGATTTAGTGCAAAAGAAAAGGGGCTTTATACTCTCTTTATCTCCTTGTGGTGTTGTTTGTCCAAGGACAATGGTCAGGTCATTTACGAAGAATTTTGTAATGGCTTAATCGCTTACTGACACTGAGGTCCGAAGCTCGTATTTATATATAAAATTAGGGCTACAATGAGGCAAAATAAGCAAACAGACAAGAAAGGACATAATAGCCTATTAATCAAATCCTAGTAAACTAAATCTACAAGATCCATTTATGAGAAGTACGAAAATACCTGATAACATAACAATAATAAATATAACATAACGTTTCCAACAATTTACATCTCAATTGTGAATTCTGGAGGTTTTGTTGGAAGCAAGTGCTTAAAATAATTGGGTTTGGCACCAGCTTTCCCCAAAAAATAGTATATTTTTCTTGTGGAGTGGGTATTTCCTGGAAACAGGAAAGCTAACAGCGTAACTGTTTGTAGAGATGCATTTGTACAGTTCTTTCTTGGGTCATTTTGATGTAGTGAAATGCTAGAATTTTTTAAGATAAAGAATGTTTAGAGGGAGAAAATTTTGGGAAAAAAAAATACTTTGTATCGCGGTGGGCAACATCTTAGAAAGGCTTCGGGGACTTAGATATTTCTATCATTATGAACAGATGGACGAAGGCTATATTGTAGAATGGAAATTGGATACTGGGCTGGATATTCATACTTTCATTTCATCCTTTATTTTAGTTTTCTTTTTGTAATTTTTATATATGCTCTAGTGGATTACTGGTCCACTCTTATGTACAATTCTCGAACTTCTAATAAAATTTCATTGCTTCAGATAAAAAGGAAAAGAAGGAAGAAAGATAAAAGTTTCTAATTGATCTTTTGCTTGTTTCCCTTAGTTTAAACATCTATTACACATGCGAATACACTAAGTGGTCCTACATCATTTAGCTTGATGAAGTTCACACAAATTTGGCTTTGATTTTCTAAAACTCTAGCTACATATAAATAAAACTACTCAGTTCTATACAAAAAACATTAAAACAGATCACCATAACTCATAAGATTACTATTCACAAACATATTACCTGATCTGCTACTGCTGGTATATGATTCAAGTTCTTGTTCACGTGCCTGTCCAAGAACAACCTTGACAGGATAGAGCAGTGAAACTTGTGATACCATATATCTTTGCCTCATTCTCAACAACTTCTGTAAGTTTTTTAGGTGACCATAACCCCTTTCTCCAGCAAGTGACCTGTTTGCTTCCTGCATTAGAGGAATCATATTTTATTTTCTAATTATGGGTAAATATTATATTCAATAATTCAATTAGAGTGCAACTAACCAAAAAAAATTGCACTAAAGTAAGCTAATTTACTAGTAAAAGCACCCACTAATATCATTCTCAGGTGTCAAAAATCTTGGTTTTGTTACAAACTTCTACTTTGCTCCCACCAATCTGAGTCAGGTACATGTCTTGTAGTAAAAATTCAACTAAATACCATTTTAGAAGCATGTTTAATATGCAGCAGACCCATCCTTTCAAATTTGTTTTGCTCCACATGTTTCATTCTAACGACATTTTGTATTTCAATTGCATGAACCTTCTCAAAAACTAATACTTTAACTCTTTAAGTACTCACCAATGGTTCGACGAAAAGTACAAAAGCACAAATTTTAAGTATGTTAACAATTCAGCACACTATTTCGCCCATAAACTGCATTTTAAATTCCGACACAAAGGGCTTTTCAAAACCCTTTGTATATTCATTTTTAGGTACAAAATTAGGGGTGTCATCAAAATTTTGCTCACTATTTTCTTTTGTTAGTCGCAAATTTCATTTATATTAAATTGTTAAAAATGTTGTTAGCTGATTTTTATAATCTAGATTCAATTTTTTTCAAGTCCATCCACTCTGTTAGAAGAAATATTCCTGTGGTATGTCCCAAGTTAAGAGTTTTCTTTCACAAGTCAAATTTTGTAACTTCTTCGTCATTTTACTGCAATCCATGGCCAAGATTAAAACTAATTTAACTATCTTGCAATTGGTTGCATTGACTTTACATCTGACTTTAAATGTGGAATGCCCAAAAAGTAAAGTACAATTCTTAAGATGGACAAGAGAAGTATATTTTTCATAAATATATGAAATCGCCCACACATAGGTAGATTTGCCTAAAAATAATATGAAATATATGGAACAATGAGAAAATGCTGCCGAACTATTCATAGAAATTAATAGCAGCCAAGTAGATGGACGTGCTAAGGATGCATAGCACATCAACTGGCATGAGAAAATGATTTTCTTTTGTTGGATCTGTATAGTAGTAGAGTTAGAATGATAATTAGGATTATTTTAACAGTCTACAATATATATATACACGTATCTAGGTATTTCAATTTAATATTAAAATAATGGGTTTCCAGAATTGTGAGAAACTCTTTTTAAAGCTTCATTATATTTGATGTTATCAATCAGAGTGTCCGCTGCATATTGAATTTAAGGGAAGTCCTAGGTTATTCTAGTATTCTACTTACTGTCTTTTTTGATAAGATACTTACTCGTCTTTTCTACGAATAGCTCTGCAATTGACTTGCTAACTACTAGTATAGACTCAAGAAACACGATTTATAAATCCCATTTGATTGCTCCATTAATATTCTATGCTAAATCTCAAATTTCCTTGGAAAAAACTAATGTTCTCAAGTGTTTTAGTCCCAGAAAAACCCCTCTGCCCGTCAACCATAACCTATAATTGTTCCCTTTGTCCTACAAATCAACAAAAAAATCCTTAATGTTGTTTAATCAAGCATTCTTAGCAACTAATATTCTGAAAGTATTGAAAATAAAAATTTTGAAACAAAACCAAGTTTGCAAAATCACGTCATATGTTTGATACATGCATGATGCATTGCAATTCATTTTGTGTGTTTAAATTTGTATCATCATGCAACATTGGAAAAATGCAAATATACCATTTCTTGATAGGAAGCTTAAACTACTACAGGGGGTGCAGCGGTAAAAAAGAAATGCGAATACTGAGGGAGTAAAAAATATATAAATGAGGATCAAAATTAAGCTACCCCTAGTCACCACCCTAATTTAGGGTATCTACAAAAAATTGACAATTATATATTGGAATTACCTGCAAACGCTTACTAGCTACAGAAAGAGCAGTGCCTGCAACCAACAGAGATCTAATTTCAGTGCTAAGTTGCTCCTCTTGCTTTTTGACTTTCTCTTCTAGAACCTTCGAATGCATTGACATGTTTCCCATCACCAATTTCCGGAACTCCAATTTCTCCCGCATCTCATCAAGTTCATTGGACCGACTTAAAGATTCTTCTTCTACCTGCCCACCATGTGGCCACCCGCTAATCCGCGGGCTAATCAATTAAAGCACACGAAATTTAAGAAGGACAAAACACAAACAGAGAAGGTAATAGTAATAATCACAAACTTCGGTTGATATAATGTACAAGTGATAACATATAAAAACTTCTGCGAGTTCTGATATCTATTATTATTCATCATCATCATTACCATCCTTGCGTTATCAAATTGGCAGCACAAAATTAGTACTCAATTTTGTTCGATATCAATTTGATAAAAGAGGTCATGTCTCTTTGAATTATCTATAGCGCGATTTTGAAGATCAAAATGAAGCACCAACTAGATTAAAGAAGCAAGTATTTCACGATTCCAATTTCTCAGCAATATTTAAAAAACAGTAAATAATTCAAAGGATGCACAAATATTAGAAAATGCATTGCAATATATAGTAAAACCCTAGGAGGTACCTGTAGGGCGGCTTGAAGCTTGTTTTGGAGCAAAAGCTTCTTATGCTTAGCTTCATTTAGGGCAGAAGAAAGACTCCATAGACGAGCAAGCTCTTGCTCGAAATCTTCCCATTGTATCACCTTCACTTTCTCTTTATTTTCTTCTCCAACAACACCCCCCTTCTTCGACGATGATGATGAGAGAATTTTCTTTTGTTCCATTAAGATTACGAAGAAGAATTGAGCTGTTTTTTGATGCGATTTCTGTGTAATTCAACGAGAGTAGATGATCGTGGGGCCACCTCACCATCGTCCCGAAAGGAATTGAGGGAATTAGGGTTTCAACATCCCGCGATCATCGATCACAACAGTGTGATTTTGATTTAGGGTTTCAGAGGAAGAAGAAGACCTAAAGAAAGAACCAAATGAGACTGGACCACTGGGTGGGAGTCGGGGGGAGGCGGGGGTGGAGGTGGAGGTGGAGGAGATTTTCGTTGTTGATGGCTTTCGGTTGAGGGACGAGAATGACAAGTCGATGACTTTATTCCTACTTTAATTTAATATTTATTTCTAGAAATTAGGTAGAAGGGCTTATTATACATTGATTTTTACCAAAAATCCAATGAATAATATTTTTTTGAATGAAGGGCCTATTTTTAATTGGTAATTTGAATGAAGGGCCTATTTTTAATTGGTAATTAGTGTAAGAGGCCTATTTTGTTTTATATTTTAAATGAATGTATTTGAATAAATTTAAATATCATTTAATTAATAAAAACATGTTATGTATTACCTAAATTACCCCTTTTTATGAAATTTTCACAAAAAATATGGACTGCAAAGTTCATATTGCAATAAAATATGAACTGCAAAGTTCATATTGCAGTGAAATATGTACTGCAATATGAACTTTGCACTAAAAATATAGACTGCAAAGTTCACATTGCAGTAAAATATGGACTGCAATATGAACTTTGCACTAAAAATATGGACTGCAAAGTTCACATTGCAGTGAAATATGGACTGCAAAGTTCATATTGCAGTGAAAAATAGACTGCAAAGTTCATATTGCAGTCCATATTTTAATGCATATTGATATTTTTTTAGTTTATTTTAAGGGTTGGGATGTCATTTTATAATGAAAAAAAAAGACACATGTCATATTATCAATAAAATAAAAAATAGGCCCTTTATTTAAAAAAAAATTATTCATTGGCCTTAGTGTGAAAATCTTTCTCTAATAAGCCCTTTTTTTTAATTGCCCCTATTTATTTTTTGAATTCCACTAAGCATCCACACTATTTTATTGAATGTTGTTTAGGCTCATTGAATTTGCTACAAACTTCTTCTTGTATTATTTGATATTAAGCGAGTATTTAATAATAAATATTTTTTATTTAAATTATATTTATATGAGTACATTCACTTTTTATTATAAAAGATTTATTTGAAAAAATATTTTAATACTTTATTTTTTGATGTTAAACAAATTCTTATTTACAATTATTTTTATACGGGTTGAGTATATATGACTGCTTCTCACTTAAGTGACCTTTTATTAAGTGCGGAGATTAAAAAAATATAAAAAATATTAAGATATGATACGGTTAAGTACGTTATAAAAATTAATATGTAATATATTCTTATAAATAAAAGTTAGTACTTTTACAAAATTTATAAATACTAATGTCGATATTCGTGAAGATATGAATCTAATAACCAATTATATATAACATGAAATTGCTATTTGGCTTCAATTGGCTCCAAATATTTCACGCACCCCGTCAAAAGAATTATTATTTCACATTACATATCCACCCCATTATTTCAAAAGATAGTAAGTAATGTCATTATAAAAAAAATAAATACTTATGACTATCAACCTTGAGTGGGTGAGCATTGATTTATAACTATTTTAAAGGTATTTGATAGTTTTCTCCTTCACATTCATTTTTAATATAATGAATTTATCTCAATTTACTACTCATACAAAATATTATCATGTATAACTGTCCTAGACGCATCCGTGGTATATCTTAAATGTATCCAAGAATTATCCGAAAAATAATCAATGCAAAAAATTCCGATATGTATCATGTATATATCCGGGTGTATCGGACAAGTATCAGTGCAAGATACGTATCAGATACAGATACAACAACCTTATATGGAGTATCCGTGTTTTAGAGTAAACGAGCTTTAGAAGAGTGTTAGTAATAATAAATTTACCATTAAGGGTATTTGCGACAAATATAGGAGATATAAATAACACTGCCCATTTAATTAGCGCTGCCTTGTTTTAGGCAAGTCAAGTTTCTAGGTCGACCCCTAAACCTTTTTTTTTCCAACATTATACCCTTTTTTTTTCTGTAGCACAATGGCCACCGTTCCATTACTAAACTGTTAAAAAATTAATATAAAATAAGCACAAACATTGCACATAATAGAAAAGTATCTATAGTGACCAAATTACCCAGTTATATTATAAACTATGATCCAAACAATTCCAATTGTAATCCCCAAGAGCATAGCCTTGTTGCTAAACACTCTTTAAAGCCCTAATGTTTCATCTTCTTCTTCACTCATTTATTTTGTCAAAAGTTATGTCGCCGCCACGGCTCCGGCAGGAAGCTTTGTCTTTTGACGTCTAGATCTCACGGCCTATTGTTGGTAGTTTCTCTTAGCATAACTTCCCCATTAGCACAATCATCTTTGTGAAGCACCACAATTATAAATCACCTTTATTGCCAATCCACACTCATATATGTGTATTTAATCACATGTATATCATATTTCATAGATATTAAAACGCCCTCTTTCACTATAATTTTGATATGTGGATGTAATTAATTCCCCATTTCTCTTTTTTTTTTAGAGTAATTGCACTTTGAGGGACAAGAAATCTCCCGCTAAATAAAATAAACTAATTGCTTCATTTCTTTTTATATGGCCTTTTGCTCCTCTCTCTCTCTCTCTCTCTCTCTCTCTCTCTCTCTTAAACATGTTAACTTTGGGACACTTTTTTCTTCCTCTCGCCACGATCTTCATGTTATACTTATATTAACTCGCTTAAATTTCATTTCTCAGTTTCCTAAAAACGCGATATTTTTCATGACTATTCGCCTCTATATTGTATCATCCATTCAAGACGCATCTTTGCAAACCCTCTAAACTACATTCTCAAAGGTAACTAAAATTTTATTGAAATTTATAGGCTAAATAATTAGGGGTTTTTTCAGTTGCACATGTAACTAACAATTAGGGTTTTAGGAGTTGATTGAATTACTCTTTTTTTTCCTCTCCGCATATAAAAAGCAAAGCTAATTGTGAGTTATGTACTCTTTTTTTATACATTTTAATTGTTGGGTCTTTTTTCCTGTGCATGCAAAAATATACAAAAATGGAATATTTGAAATTTAAGGCTTAAAATTCCCTTTATCTGTTTTTAAAACACAAACATACTCTTTTTACAAATATAATTTCTTACTTCAGTTTAATTTTTACATGTTTTAACTTATTCATGTAATTTTCCTTCATTTAGTAATATTGGCATTCTTGCGAATTAAATCTTATAATACAGGCCAGTTAATTAAAGTTAGACAGATACATTTGCACAATTTACAATATTTTTCATTTGGACGGTTTGTGCTTTTGGTACATGTGAATTTAGGATAATTATCATAATCATGTTATGCTTTATTATTATTTCATATTGAAGATATTTAGTCTCAAGTTTATTTGTTCTTTTTTAACTTGTACTTCAAATTTTACAGTAATTTTGCTAACTTTGTGTGAATATATGTACTTCCTCCTTGATTTCAAAATGCAACTTTCCATAAATTCATTCCAAATACATAAACAAAAATTCATTAAGAGGGGCCAGAAATTATGGACATAATTCGTTATTCAATCTCAAATGCCATGATTTCGTTAATTGAATCAATAATTGTGTTGACCTAAAAAGTCATTAATCTTGTTTTAATAATAACAATAGTTTAATCTTGTGTAATTTAACAAGTGTGTTGAATAAACATAGCTACATCTCGATCAATATCCTACGTGCACCTAAACCGACAAATCCGAAATCAAAATCATTCTTCTACAAGTATTCAAATTGCATTGGCTTGCATCTCTCAACATCTTTAATTAAAAGCAAACATTGACATACAAATCTTTGAAGATCAAAGTCAAAGAGAAAGTGAAGAACCGAATAAACAATCAAGCATTCGAAGACTCGTTAAAACATAAATTGAGTGAGTGCTCAGATCCTATGTAAAGTTTCTTCTTTAATCATTATATTAGCTCAAATATAATCATATACGATTGCTAGATTTGTTGGTCAAATAATGACCCTAGAGGGGGGGTGAATAGGGTTTTCCAAATTAAATACGGAATTAAAAATATTTTCGAAGATGTCTAAGCAATAAAACTTGGCTAAACAAATTTATTAAGTAAATCCAAATTTAATCAAGCAATCTCAACACACAAGCAATAATAGAGCAATTATAATTTCAAGTAAATAAAGAGCTTGAGTTAGAGAGATTAAATCGATTAAAGCTCAAGACGTTTTGCTCTCGCGGTTCGGCTTCCTACACCATACGTCGGCGCTCGGTTAGTTCCCTAAGAATTTTCACTATTCAATCTTCTTCGGGTGAAAATCAAAGCTCAATATAAATGTTGGTATGCACACAACACTCACAATGTAGCTATACCCATTACATTTTTCACAAGATGTGCTCTCTTGCTCTACAAAGAGACAAACTCTCTTTTAAAATGAAGAATGATTTGTTTGTGGTGATACACACTAATACAATAACTCTCAAGTATTTATAAGATATGAAAAGTAGGTCACACTAGAAGTTATCAAGTTTTAATCAAAAATATATAGTTCAAAAGATGAAATGATCAAAAAATGTTCTTGAATATTTGAACTTGACGAAGAATAGAGTATTAAAATGATTCAAGGTGTATTAAAACATGTCTAGGACCTCATATATATAGTTTGCAAAAGCATATGGCCGTTGGGGGTGATTAAGAAAGGTTTTGAGTCAAAAGTAGACATTTTCAAACTTTTCAACGGCTAGTTTTGTTGACAAAAAATTCAAATTCTATCGGATTTGTTTTGATCATATCTCCTAATCCAACTGTTGGATCATGCTCAAATTTTGGTCATAAGTGCTAAGAGATGTTGACTAACTACTGTAAAAATTTTAAGGTGATCGGAGTCCGGGCAGGCCTCCATCAGACCATTAGATCAAAGTTGTGCAAAAACTGAGTGAATTTTAAATGTAAAATAAAAACATTTTTGTAATTTAGCAATTTAGTTCCAAATATAATTCTAATGATTTGTGAACCTCAAAGATATATTTCTAAGATACCTATTTTTATGAGAGCTTAAAATATGATCATTTAAAATTAATATGAATTTATTTTGAACTCGGTCTTTGTAAAATGATGTTTTTCAAAGAAATTCAATTTCAAGCTTGTTTGAATCAATCTTTAAAAGATCCATGAATATGTTTGAGTTATAAGGATTTGATCAATAAAGTAACTTTATATAAATCTTAAGCACTCACTCAATTACTGAATTAACGAGTCTTCGAATACTTTGATTTGTTTCTTCGAATTGATCTTTACTTGAAACTTTTTCCTATAAACTTTTCATATAGTCTTTTGATCATTTGTACTTCATGATTTGCATTGAGAGATTTGATGTTCATTGTCTTGTCCAATAATTGAATAGTGAAAGAATAATCCTTGTCACATTTTTCTTGAATATTCTAAGTAAATGAACTATATATATATATATATCAATAAACATATTAAATTATACATAATTGATTTATTGTTATTATCAAAATAAGATTAATACCTTAGGTCAACAATCTCCCCCTTTTGATGATGATGATAAATTAATGTGTGTTAACAATAACAAGCATAAATAGTATATAAATATAAATAAATAATATGCACTCCCTCAATTTATGTAAAAATGACAATTAAAAAATATTACAAATATTTGAGATAGTTTCAAAAAACCATTTTTTATTTTTTATGTTTTTTTAAATAAAACTTTCAAAACTATAAATGTAAAAAAAGTATTTAAAATCTTACCATTAGTCTAAAGCATTTTAAATCTTACCACAACACACATTTTCTCCCCATATGGCAACATCAAAAAGTGATCTAGACCGTGCGAGGGCGCTAGATTCTAGATGCATGAGGGGACGCTGTATATTTTGACTTTTTGCTTTAAGAAGACAGCTTTACGTCTTCAGGATCCTTTCAGTGCTAGATGCCTCTTGTCCCCTCTTTCTTGTTATCTCTCTTGAGATCCTATTTTCTTCTTCAAGCTTTTATGGGGAGTACCTCTGAGGAAGGAAAAGTAAATCACAAGTATACTGAATATCTTTCGTTCTATAAGTTCTTCTTGTGTTGCTTGCGCTCATAGACACAATGGATGTCTGTAATGGTGTGAATATGCACAAATTTTTTGAGATGTAATTAATCGTCGGGATTATCACACAAACTTCACTATTTTTTGGGTAAAGAGTGTTGTAAATTTTTTGAAAAATATTCCCGAACATTAATATCTTAAGACTCTTAATTTATTTCTTTTTGAAGCTAAGGCAAGAGTCGAGAATCTTAGTAGAGGTTGTATTGCGCTCATTGTTTCTCTTGAACAGAAGGTTGAAGAGTTACAATCACGGGTGACAGCATTAAAGGCTTTGTAATTACGGGTGATGGCGTTAGAGGCTCGATTAGGAAAGTCTTTCAGCGCTAACCCATGCTTTTGTTTTGCTTCTCCAAGAGGTTCTTTAGGGCTCCTATCGTCGGCATAAAATGTTGCATAGGATATTAATCCGACTGCTGAAAATCTTCCAGAATATGAGGTTCTTCTAATCGATGCTGATTTGATAGCATATACTTCCTTTGGAAGATTTTTAGGGCTCCTCATGTCGGCAGAAGAAGCTGCACATGATATCCTTCTGACTACATGATTTTAACATCATCATCGGAATGTACTATGGGTGCAAAAAGATTAGACTCATCAAAAATAACATGCATGGATTCTTGAACAACTAAACTTTTCTTATTGTAGACACGATAAGCTTTATTTGTAGCATATCCAAGAAATATTCTTTTGTCGAATTTAGTATCAAATTTTCTTAAATGATCACGATCATTTAAAATGAAACATTTATAACCAAAAACCTTAAAATATGCAATATTAGATTTCTTATCATTCCATAACTCGTAAGGTGTTTTATCTAACTTTTTACGAATAATAACACGATTAGTTACATAGCATGCGATATTAACGGCTTCTGTCTAGAAATATTCGGGTAAAGAATTTTCATTTAACATGGTTCTAAATATCTTTTGAAGAGATCTATTTTTTTTTTAACCACACCATTTTGTTAAGGAGTTCTAGGTGTAGGTCGGAAAATACCCTAGAGGGGGGTGAATAGGGTTTTAAAAACTTAATGCGGAATTTAAAAATCTTTTCGAAAATGTTTAAGTAAAATAATTTACTAAACAAATTTATCAAGGAATGTAAGCAAATAAACAATCAAGTATAAGAGCAAATAAATAAGTAATCTCAAACAATTTAAACAATCAATAATAAAGAGATTGAGTAAGAAAGATTGAACCAATTTGAAGTCAAAGATTTTTTGTCCACACAGTTCGGCTTGTTCCCCCTACTCTGCGCTCGATTAGTTCCCCGAGAATTTCCACTATAACCGATCTCCTTCCGGGTGAAGATCAAACATCTACAAGTGTATTCTTCTCACACACTCTTACAAGTATTGAAACACCCTCAATACTCTCACAAGAAATCCCTCTTGCTATTCTATGAGATACACCTCTCACAAATATGGTTTGAATAAGTTTTGGTGGCTAACACCAATGTACAATATCTCTCTTGTGTATAACAAAATAAAAATGAAGCTCACACTAAGAGATCAAAATTGATCAAAGTATATAGCTCAAAAATGAAGAATTTGATCAATAAGATGAATTGAATACTTGAATAACTTTGTATATATGTAAAATAAGTTTGTAGAATGATTCAAGTGTGTTAAAACATGTCTAAGACATCATATTTATAGCTTACAAAATCATATGGCCGTTGGGGATGATTAAGAGAGGTTTTGGCTCCAAAGTATACATTTTCAAACTTTCCAACAGCTAGTTTTGACAAAAAAATTCAAAATTGTTTTGTTAATTTCTCTCAATTAGACCGTTGGATCATGCTCAAATTTTAGTAAAAATTGTCAGGAGATGTTTTCTAACTACTGTAAAAATTTTAAAATGATCGGAGTTCGGGAAGGCCTCCATTTTACCGTTAGATCAAAACTGGGCAAAAATTGAGCGAATTTTAAACGAAAAATAAAAATATTTTTCCAATTTAATAATTTAGTTCCAAATAAAATTATAATGATTTTTGAACCTCAAATATATGTTTCTAAGATACCCATTTTTATTATAGCTTAAAATATGATCATTTAAAATTAATATGAATTTATTTTGAAACTCGATTTTTGTAAAGTGATGTTTTTCAAATAAATTCAATTTCAAGCTAGTTTGAATCAATCTTTAAAAGATGCAAGAATGTGTTTAAGCTATAGGGATTTGATCAATAAAGTATCTTTACATAAAATCTAAGCACTCACTCCATTTAATGATAATTCGAGTCTTCGTGATGCTTGATTTTCTTGTGCGTATCTTCACTTGTTTGATGTTCTTGATCCTTTTTTGGTTTTGATAACTTGTAGAACATGTGGAGATCATTCTTGTACATATCTTCAATTACTTGATGATCTAGATATTTTCTTGGCTTTGTATAGCACATGTATATCACTTGAGTTCATTTCTTTTGAGTAGAGTCGTTTGTAAAGCTTGTGTAAGATTTGCTTCGGTTTGAAGTTACACTTGGTCGGAAGATATATCGGTTAAAATGGCTATCATCATTGGAACAACCGAGTTAAATAACACTTTATTAACTTATTGTAATTATCAAAATAAGATTAATTGACTTAAGGTCAACACTAGGTGCCAAAAAGTTATGATTAATATCATGCTCATTACAAAAATTCTCAATATCAATATTATCAAATTCTCTACCTCTATCACTTCTAACATGTACAATAGAAGCACCCTTTTCATTTTAAACTTTTCTACAAAATTTAGCAAATACATGAGGTGTTTCACTTTTATGAGCAAGAAAGAATACTTAAGTAAATCTAGAAAAATTATCAACAATCACAAAGGTATGCAATTTACCACATAAACTAGCAACCAAATTAGGTCCAAATAAATCTAAATGTAACATATCAAGTGGTCTAGTAGTAGTAAAATCTTTCTTAAATTTAAAGGAAGACTTGTGTTGTTTACCAAGTTGACATGCATCACAAATTTTATCTTTAACAAATTTAGTTTTAGTCAATCATTTAACTAATTCTTTTTTAGATAATTTGGGAATTAAATTCATATTAGCATGACCTAATCTTCTATGCCATAACCAAGAAACATCATTCAACACGGATAAACATTTAACACTTGTTGAGACAAATCATTAAGTTCAAGAGTATATACGCTATTAGATTTATAACCAACAAACAAGATAGAATTATCACTAATATTTTTAACAATTCAAATTTCGGATTTAAAAATAACTTTATAACCTTTATCACACAATTGACTAATACTAAACAAGTTATGTTTTAAACCGTCAACAAGTAGAACATTATCAATATAAGAAGATTTCTTACCAACTTTACCTATACCAATGATTTTGCCTTTGGCGTTGTCTCCAAATGTGACGTTGCCTCATTGTTTAGGAGTGAGATTCAAGAAATTTCTCTTTTCTTCCGTCATGTGTTTTGAGCATCCACTATACAAGTACCACTTTATTTTACTAACTTTTGCTCTCATGCAAACTTACAATTAAATCTTAAGTAACTTCTCTTTTGGTACCTAGTTGGGTCCTTTGGGGTTAGTGTACATAGTGGTTCATTTAGGAATCAAAGGAAGTTTGTTCTTAGCAAAATCCTTTTATCTGTAATAACAAGAATGTGCATTATGAGTGTTTCTTACACAAAATAAATAAAGATTAGTAGGATTATGCGGTGTGTATGTTTTGAAGAAATTTTTGTAATCCTTTTGGTTATGGATTTGATTGTAACCCAAACCGGCTTTATCAAAGACACACATTTGTACTCCCAATAGTTTATCCAAGTTATCTTTTTTATTTGTGAACTTGGTTAGACTATTAGTTAAATCTTTTACTTTTTTTTTTAAATACTCGTTTTTACTAGCAAGTAAGTTTGAAGTCTCCTTTTCTTTTTCCTTTTTCAAATAGTTGATTTTCTTTTTAAAATCAATGTTTTTTCTTTTCTAAAGTTTCACATTTGGCAGAAATAATGGAATTTTCTTTCTTGAGACTTGTATATCTTTTTGAGAGAATTTTAAGTTTAATATGTAATTCTTCAGACATGGTATATAGTTCATAATATTCATTATGCACTTTCTCATTATCATCAAAATTATCACTAAATGAGCCATAGTTAGAATTTACCTCTTCTTCTTTTGCCATAAGACAAAGGTTGGCCATTTCTTCATCACTAGAATCGGCATCCAATTCTTCTTCTTTGGAATCACTCTATGTTCCTTTTAGTACATGTTTCATTTGTTTGAATATTTTTTCTCGTTTATCCCTTTTCCCCTTATTTTTAAGTGGACAATTTGGCTTGATATAACCGAGTTCATGGCAATGATAGCACTTTTTGATTTAATTATTTTCTCCTCTTTATTGATTTGATTGATCATTTTTTCTTCTAAATGATGTGGATATTTGTTATCCTTTCATTGATAATTTTTCTTCTTAGTTAGAAATTTCATAAATTTCTTAGACAGAAGTGCCATGTCTTCATCCCCTCCGGTTGACTCTTCTTCATCCTTATTTTGACTAGCTTTGAGAGCTAAGGTTTTCTTTGACTTCGAGTCGGCCTATTCTTCTCTGTTTAGTTATTTCTCATGGGTTTTGAGGGAACCCAAAAGTTCATCCATGTTAAGTGTTTTAAGATTCTTAGCTTCATAAATTTCCGTTACCTTTGGTCGCCATTTTTTTGGAAGAATCCTAAGAATTTTTCTTATCTTATCTTCATTAGAATAAACCTTTCCAAGAAGATCCAAATCATTAGTAATAATAAAAAATCTACTATACATGGAAGCAAGAGATTCATTACGTTTCATCTTAAATAGTTCATAATCATGAACAAGAATGTTTATATTATCGTCTTTAACTTGAGTGGTTCCTTCGTAAGTTACCTCAAGCTTGTCCTAAATCTCTTTAGTTGTTTTGCAACTAGAGATTTTATTATATTCATTCATGCTTAATGCACAATTTAAAGCGTTTAGGGCTCTAGCATTAAATTGGATTTTCTTAATATCATTTTTGTCATACTCGGACATTTTCTTAGGAACAATTTTTCCACTATCATCTGTTTTGGTAATTTTATAGGGTTATTCAAGTATAACTCTCCATTGTTTAAAATCACCAGATTCTAAAAATATACTCATTCTACTTTTCCAATAACTATAGTTTTTGCCATCAAACAATGGTAGCCAAGAAGTGGAAAAACCTTCAAAAAACTAGTTTCTTAATATATAGACATGATCGTAAATTCTAAGATTGTTAAATAAAAATAAAAGTACAACCTCTTATACCAATTGTTGGTCAGATAATGATCCTAAAAGGGTGAATAGGGTTTTCCAAATTAAATACGGAATTAAATTTTTTTTCGAAAATGTCTAAGGAATAAAACTTGGCTAAACAAATTTATTAAGTAAATCCAAATTTAATCAAGCAATCTCAATACACAAGCAATAATAGAGCAATTATAATTTCAAGTAAATAAAGAGCTTGAGTTAGAGAGATTAAACCGATTAAAGTTCAAGACGTTTTGTTCTCGCGGCTCGGCTTCCTAAACCATACGTCGGCGCTCGGTTAGTTTCCTGAGAATTTTCACTATTTAATCTTCTTCGGGTGAAGATCAAAACTCAATACAAATGTTGTTATGCACACAACACTCACAATGTAGCTATACCCACTACATTTTTCACAAGATGTGCTCTCTTACTCTACAAAGAGACAAACTATATTTTGAAATGAAGAATGATTTGTTTGTGGTGATACACACCAATACAATAAATCTCAAGTGTTTACAAGATATGAAAAGTAGCTCACACTAGAAGTTATCAAGTTTTGATAAAAAATAAATAACTCAAAAGATGAAAGATTGATCAAAAAATGTTCTTGCATGAATATGTAAACATTTGAATATTTGAACTTGACGAAGAATAGAGTATTAGAATGATTTAAGGTGTGTTAAAACATGTCTAGGACCTCATATATATAGCTTGCAAAAGCATATGGCCGTTAGGGGTGATTAAGAAAGGTTTTTGGTCAAAAATATACATTTTCAAACTTTCTAACAGCTAATTTTGTTGACCAAAAATTCAAATTTTATCCGATTTGTTTTGATCATATCTCCTAATCCGACCGAGACAGTAATTAATAAAATGTAACCTTCCACACGCAGGAACAATCCCACCTCATTTTTTCCTACATATCGCCCAATATCACTCTAACCAAATATCCTAAATTCTGAAAGTCTCAACCAAACCTAAAGACCTAAGTATCGTATAACACTTTCATCCAAATCCCATGGACGGAAATGATGATCTATTAATAAATCTCAAATACGGTGTCACTGTCTTACCCTAATCGATTCAATCTAGGGTTTTCTACTCACCTATTTCCCTAATCACAACGTATGGTTTATAATCCTCACTCCCCCAATCGTAGCATGGGGTTTGTAATCCCTTCTCTCCCTAATCAATTTGGCCTAATTATTGCAATTAAGGTATGGTTTTGATTATTGTTGTTGCATTTTTTATGATGATATTTGGATATTTTTTTTAAAAATTCTGGTTTCAATCAGTGTATTTTATTTTCTTGTTTATAGTTGATTACGCTCAGAAACGCGTAATTTATACACCCAAGTGCAGGCGGTCAGCTCATAGTATATACTTGAAAGTCCAAGGTTGAACCACATGGAAGAAAAGTAATTATATTATTCTAGCTAAACTTTCAACAGGGAGAAATAATAAAAGAAAAAGATAATAAAAAAAGATAATAAAATTTTTATGGAATGGGAAATAATAGAATGAGAAATTGAATTAAAGAAAAATAAATAAATAAATAAAGTAAGGGTAAACTAGGCAATAATTAAAACAAGTATCCAATAAAATGGGAAAAAGCGTTAGGGTATCCATAACTACGACACTACAAATAGTGTGACCGATTGATTCAAGATATGACTGTGGACCCTACTTCCCACAAACAATAAATGTCCTTAACTTACCAATTATTAAATACTAAAGTTCAGAGCATATCATGAGAAGTTTATGACAAGACTTATATAAGTTGCATGTAATTCTAGTTTTCAATAAGGGAACTTATGATTTTTTACATAAAATGATTTTCACCTAGTAATGCTAGTGCGTGACAAAAACAAACTAAATTTAACCAATTCCTATTAATACCAAAAGTTTAACTCATTCCTAGGTTTGATTATGCATATACATGACATACAACAAAACTATTTTAAAAAAAAACGTTAAAAGCTAAAATTGGCATTATTTTGGTACCGGCTCCGGAATGACACCAAAACAGCGCTCGAAGCTCCCAAATTACTTGGATAACTTGTACACTTTACCACTTCCTTATTATATTCCTCCACAATTCCCTTATAAGCATTTTTGATTCGGGGGACTAATATGAGTTCGAATGAAACTTTAGTGGGTTATACATTTTCCACACTTTATATATACATTATTACACTCTTTTATTAAGTTATAACCTATTCCAAGTGGTCTGGGTGAAATTCGACGTTTCACCGCCTAGATTGCTTTTATAGAAAAATGACCTTTTCTCATCCAAAGTCTAAATCTGTCCCCATTTGGGCCATTAGAAAGGTCATTCGATAACCTAAAACTTTCATGTTTTGGCCGAAACCCAATTCTTGCATCTTGAGGATCGAAACGACGCGCGAAGTGACTGAACTGCCAAGTGCCCTGGCAGTGGGCACCATCAGTCGACTAAGGGGAAGCTATCAGTTGACTAATGACCTGTAGAACTGGTCAAAATCGTGTTTCTAAGCCTTTGACTCCATTTTAAAGCCAATCCAAACCCTCTTCTCCTTCATTCGTGCCCCATAATTCTCCACCATTAAAGAGGTGATTCTAGAGGTAGAAAGCTCATATTTGTGAGGGAGATTTATATAGGATCAAGTTACCCCTTATATATTATCATCACCATCATGTTCTTCTTCTCCATTATCATCTTCACCATAGCTAGGGCTCCAAGCTTGTAAGGATTTCGAGATTCCTCAATTGTGGCTCAAATTCACCACTCAAACATTAAAGATTTGGCTTGATTGAGGTGGGGATACTTGTATATAAACCTACTTTCAAAAGTTTATGTGTTGCATCTTCATTTCTATAACAAATTTGGGGATTTACATATGAAACTTGTGGATACACATACATGGGGTATGGGTTTGAGATTCATCACTAGTTTTCTTGATTTATGCTTATTATTGTTGTAATTCCATGTTTATGTGAAAGAATCTATTCATATGCTAGTATACCACAAGCCTTGGTTGCAATCCGCTAGCGCGTATACGCGTATACTCTATTCTATGATTATAGATATATTATTATGGTTTGGAAATAAGATTGTATACAAGATTTGAACCTAATATTATATGGATCATATATGTGCTTGTTTGGATATATGTTTTGAGTTGATTTTGGATTTATGATACTGATAGCTGGCACCACTTAATACCAGATAGACGATATACATTTAAATATGGTCCAGCTAGGGTGACCCTGCTAAGGCGGCATACCCTACACATCTAGCTGGTCCACGGGAGGACCCAGCCTTGGGGGCTTTAGATTGCGATTGGTGTGCACATTTGACTTAAATCCTAGATGGTAGTTATAGTAGTTCACTGTGGGATGATGAGTCTAGTCATGGTATGTGTACTCTGTTAGTACACATACATATATTGTTATTTCTTCGTTTGATTTCTACATGATTGATGATTTTACTATTCAATTGGGCGGGGACCACGTGATGTGTTAGCATGACATTATATACTACTTTGTAAAATGGAAGTTGATGAGGATTAACAGTGCTAACAAACTTACTTGGATGAATTATTTTCCTTATTTTCTTATATTTACACTTTGACAACTTACTTTTCGCCGTTATTAGTGACGGCATCTGTGAGCCCACTCCTGGAGGTCGTTGCCTCTAAATGGGAAACATGGGTGTCACATAACTAACTCAGCTCAATTGGGGATAAGGACCGTCCTCTATTCAACCTCGTTATGGTTTTAGTATAAAAATCCGTAATTTGAGATTTTTCGGTTCTTTTGTCGAATAATCGAAAACAAATCTTAAAATTTCATGTTTTTAATGCATGAAAGGTTACTATATTTTAAAAATTTATTAATTAACCTACAACCCATGAGAAATTCAAGCCACAATTATAATTGAATCGGAATTATGCACTAATTTGATATGCTTTCACTACGGACCCCTAATTACGAAATTACGCTAGCATGTTGACAAAAATTAAGCAAAAAATGATAAATTTAAACACAAAGTGTCCAAACATATTTCTGAAATCTAATCAAATAAGCATGCAAAATTTCACAGCAATTGAAACTAAGGAATAATTAATAAATAAAAAATACAATTTTAACGAATTTCGATAGTGAAACGCACTGCCAGACACGAAATACATACACTGGTCCTAGAAATTTCAAGATTTGGCCACTTGCCATTTAAGTTAAGGACCCCATTCAGTAAATATCTACATCATAAATTTATGTATTCTTTCGCGCTCAAACCCGATCCACTAACGCACTGATCGTATTTCTGCCATAACTTTGTGCTCCGAACTCTAATTGATTCAAGGTTTTTGCTTACGAGTAGCTAACTCAAATATCTACAACTTATATTTCTTGAAGTTTTCTTCAAATTCTGCACGAATAAATATCAGAATTGGCTAGAATATTAGCATTGCGCGTGGCGAATCTCTTTTTTATTCGAAAATTTCTCTATTTGATTCAAATGACTCTTCTTTGCTTGGAATCTCTATTGGCTTCTCTTAGTCACTTCCATCCACTTCCTCCATACTTGAGCTTGAAATTTGCTTTCGGTTCACCTCTTGAACTCAATTTAACTCTAAATTTGACCGGCAATGACTAATTTTTGGGAGAATTTACTTCTAGATTCGTTCTTATTCATTTTTAACCTGTAAAAAGGGTAAAATACACTATAAACAAATATATATATATCCTATTTCATCATTAAAACTCAATTCTTAACAATTTAGGATAATTAGAATCAAAATCATGCATATTAAACCATTTAAATATGTATAAAAATGCAATATTTTGGCTAAATCAGTGACGCCCCGAAATCCCGTTTAGAGGATTTCGCATCCGGGACCCGATTAGTCACGGTGTCGTACGCGACGATAGGTGTTATAGAATAGAACTTATAAGTTATATAGATGAAAATCACGTTTAAAGCCATATTACTAGAAAATTTTGGCGTGTGGAGTTTATTCATATGATAAAACCAAAACCTGTAAAAATATGTAAATAAAACCATTTCTAATAAAAACTCCACATTTTTCAAAGAACATAAGTATAACCTCAACTTCAACAATGTATATATATTACAATGCCTTCCCAGAGGCTCTAAGTCTCTTTTAAAATTTTACATCAATAAGTTAAAAATACAATAATTCATCTAAGAGGAGTAATACAAGTCATTTTCAAACGACTTAGGTGATCAGAGGTCATCAGAACTAACTAGACTTTGTACGCGTACCATTCCTGAGAACACCTGCAAAACTAGTTGGAAAATAGGAATGAGCCAAATGGGCTCAGTGGGAACTATAAGGATTTTTATATAAAAATAAGTTAAAAAACCATGCATGCCATGTTATGCATTATATTGAAAGTAGTCTTGTTGAGAAGATGCATACGTATAACTCTTCGTAATTTAAATTGCTTGCACTTTAGTAAATATATATATATATATATATTTCCTTTTGGAGTAGTCAAGACCATGAAAACATTTCGTGCCATGCATATATATAATGTCCCCTACCCAAAGTATAAGAAACACAATATATATATATATATATTCATTATACTGTATATGCCACAACACCGTGACCAGATCTATCACATCAATCATATATATAAACATTACGTCTAGGATTTTATCTACGTGTGCACATGGATCGCGATCAAACTCAATTTTTTCTACCCCCAAGGCAGGGACCATCTACCGGGTCCACTTAGACGGAGAATGCCCCTAATGCAATAACATAAACTCATGTAGCCACTAAAGCTAGCTATACGCTACAGATAATAACTAAGTATCTACCTGATACGAACGGTGTGGCCATCCAATAATAAATTCCAACAATATCTAAAGAATAATAAACTCATCAAATCAAGGAAATCATAAGACCATAGAATTCAACATGTGTAGATAAATATATATATATATATATATATATATTCCATATGTATTTGTATAACTAGTATATATCTATTCCAGTTATGTGTACATAGGCATATTGTAGGATATATAGTGGTATTGTTATTGTACTTGGACTAGGCCTGCTAGGTCCGTCAACTAGTGACTTGATTAAGAATATCATGAATTTTGGAGGTACTATAAGATTTCCATCAATGTGGCACTAAGCCAAGTACGACCTATTTTTTTCATAGTATACAAGTTCTATGTAGACCTCCCCTTGAGACCATAATACTTTGTTTATACATAAAAGGCTTATAATCCTACCTAACATAGTTACAGACTGGCCAAACAAGTAACAAAACCCATAAATTATAAACCAGCAGCCAAAGTATAACAACAATATCACAAATATGAGTAACCAAAGCCAAAACATACTTTTAAAACCATGTATAGCATTGTAAGTACGCATGCCATAGCGTACTATTTATAATCATACCCATATATAGGAGTTTTATATCAAATCTTTTCAAAAACAACGTAGAAATTGGGGCTTCTTATAAAATCTATAATTTATACTCATATCAAGTCCAAATCAAACCAAATATCAAGAAGAATTTGTCCCAAAACCCCATGAACATGCAATTGTAGAAAAAAATCCTAGGTTTTGTTTGATTTAGTGTAAATATGTTATAATAACTTGAAAACAAGATTTAATACTATTGTTTCCACCTATTGAGGGTTAATCCTTCGAAGAATTGCGGAGGAAACGAGCCGGAGAAGCGTATATGTGAAAACTCCCAAAATTGCTCCAAAGCCCTAGCCATGGTGAATCAAAGGAGGAAGAAGATAATGAAGATGGTGATGATGGCATAGTTGTGATTCAGAATAAGAAGCCTTGGATGATCATGAGATTTTTTCCAAAATCGCCCCTCAATCTCTCTCTAAAAGCTCTCCAAATGGTTGGATGAAAATGAGAAGAAAAATGGAGGAAAGAGATATAAAAATCTTGCCCAGGTCGATGTAGTCGACTACTTCAATTTCATGTAGTCGACTACATGAGGTAGTCGAGTACTTCACTTCTCATGTAGTCGATTACATAACCCAGCATTTGCTTCCTTCAGCTTTTGGTAACCAAGCTGACTTCGCCCACACTTTTCATCATCAAGGAGTGAAAATTTAGTCTCAGTCAAAACATGGAAGTTGTAGAGGGCTATGGAAACTAGGAATAGGAAAAAACGAAGACCATTTTTGATAAAAGATGAAGAAGTTACGTTGTTTCAAAGTTGGCCCGAAACAAATAAATCGAATAAGACCAAACTTATAATTTTCGAGCCGATTTTCGTCCAAGTAACCTGAAATGACTTATGGTCATTATAACACACTTAAATACATTAATATGACTTATTGGAAGTTTCCGAACCATGCCAACCTTTCCATAACTCAATTTGGCTATCTGAAGCTCATTTTTGCCTTATACGCTATATGAATCGTGATATGCAAGAGATAATTAAACGGGATGTCACATAATCAATAGGGTTTTCAAGGTTTAATCAATGTTCAAGGTTTCGATCATTGTATTTTTATTTATTATTTCTTTATTTAGTGGTAACAAGATTCCCTAAGTTCCGAAGTTTAACTATCTTTCTTCACTACTTGGGGCTCTATTCAAGTCATTAAGGTGTATGTGCATGCTTAAGTTCTTCCCTTTCTTAAATTAAATTTAACCTTTCTTAATATTTTTATCAAAATCGGGAATATATAAGTCTCATTTCACCCAATATATAGATCTAGAATAACTTATGGATAATTATGGGTATTTTTTTTTATTTTCTATATGTACGCAAGTTCAATTTTCCAATTTTTTTACTTTTATTTTTTATAATGCTAATTTGCATATGTTACGTGGAGCCTAATTTTAAGATCCTTAACCTTGAATTTCATTGTATTTTTTTGTACTAGAAACTGGAAAGTTGGATAAAACATAAAGGAGATACGCTTGAATCTAGTGTCGCTTAAGAACAAATAAGGAGATTGGAAAATATTCAAACCTGATTTTACACATACTCGGCTACTCTTTCTCCCCCTAATTTTGTACTAATACCATTAATTTGTCATTATATTTGATCAATGTTTAAACACGTAATTTATGCATTAAGAACTTATTATAGGCATTAAGTTCTTAATTTTTGCATTACGAACTTATTAAGCTTGAATGATGAGCTTTCCTCTTTTTTCTCATGTGTGTAAAACTATAACTCTTAAACCACCAAAATAGGAGCTTTCCCCCTTTTTTCAAAGAGTCATTCATTGCTGTTCCAAAAAAAAAAGGGGCAGTGCATTAATCAAGTCAGATGAGTTAATAATATTTATTGCCATAATTACAATATGTTTTTCTCTTTCATCTCATATGAGAAAATTAGAGAAAGAAATGGGCAGTGCATGCCAATAAGCCGACCAAATCCCAAATAATGGGCTGTAATATGGCCTAAATAATGGGCTAAAATATGGCTGACCCAAACAAAATAGGCCCATTGAAAAAGCCCAAATTGTTTGGACCAACCGAACCCGAACCATTTAAAGTGGTCCAGTCTGATCCAGTTCGGTCTTGATTGCACTTTTTGTTCGGTTCGGTCCAAAAAAATATAAGACTGATAATAACGGTCCGGTCCACATTTAAGGTCAACGATTCGGTAAATCGGACCATGAACACCCCTAGCCTTAACACTTCCCCTCGACCCCTTACTAGTTGATTTTTTTAAGGCCACTAAACTTCGTCTAGGCCAATTAACCCCAAACACAGTTAAAATTATACTACGTATAGCCGAGTTAAACAAACGTTTCGGCCTGTCACTTAATGTATATGACATAAAATATTGCTACGGACTAAATCAAAATCAAAATGATATAAGATGTAACTTAAAAGCTACGGTCAATTCCCCTTCTGTGGTTGAAGCCTTGACATCCTCCCATAAATAGATGTATGATGACGTTATGGTCGTCCAAGGGTATGTGAAACTTGAACATGCGAACAAATCAGTTCTTAAATAATTCAGTGCCTATGGTCTATAACTTGGTCCACTTGTAATAATGATTGTATGAAATTTTTTGTTGCAATTTTATGTCTGTGATTAAGTATATTCCTTTTTAAATTTTGATGAACTTCTACGTGATTTTTTTGTTAAACTTTGAAAAAACCATTAATTCGATCATGTCACTGTGCTTTATGTTGGTCAATAAATTGGTTTTACCTTTATTTTCATGTAATGTTTAATAGTAGACATAAGATTGTTGTGATAAATTTTAATACTCGCAAGTGCACGAATTAGTTTATAGTGTAGCGTGTAAGCGAAGTTGATCCCACAAGGATTCAAACAATATGCTTTTTAATTATCTTGTTAATCGTTCACTAAACCCCTAATTTAGCTAGAAATATTTTATGGGAATCAAACAAATAAAATAAATTAAATTAAATAAAACAAAGCAAAGCAAGTAAACTAAAGTAATGGAACTAAATTAAATAATATTAAGCAAGATCATAGAATTAATGAATTAATTGACTAGGGTTTCAAAGTCATGTATTTAATATTATCTTCCTAAGCATTCATGTATGTAAATTCTACTATTGTCTCGCAATAATTTGGTCTCTCGGCTCAATTATTTGCGAAAAACAAAATCATTCAAGTTTAATTGATAAATAAAATTCAATTATAATTCTTCCCCAACCAAAGTTATGTATAAGGTTAAAATACTCACTATATCTGTCAAAAAATACCCTATATCCACTCTTAACAAATCATAAGGTGAATTCAACAAAAAAAATAAAAATCAAACTTTATTTTTTTTAATTAAAGTAGGCATCAAATAAGAAAAAAATATATTTAATATTTAAACATTAAATTGATAGAGTCAATTAACATACATACATATAATTGAATCAATTAAATATACTCATCATAACTCTAGCACAAATTTACTCTAGTGTAGAAACAAATAAATCAATAAATAATATTAAAGTTAAACAAAACTACTTGATATTAACTTAATTAAACAATAAAAATAAACCTTCAATTTTTAAAGTAAAAAAATAAGAAAACAAAAAATTTAAAAAGATAGAAGAGGAAGTGTTCGGCAGCACTGTTGCTGTTGGCAGCGGTTTGCTTTATTATTGGCATGGCTGACCTTTATTTATAATGTTGATGTCTCTTTTTTTAAGCCCTAATCTAACTTGGATTTGGAGCATTATATGAGCTAGGCTTTATTTAAATTAAGGGCTGCTAGGTTAGGCTCGCCTTGCGGGCTGAATGGATTTTGTTGAGAAATGGGTTTATTTACATGAATATAATTTATTGAATTTTCGTTATATTAGGATGTTGAATTTTGTGTTGTAATTTTAAATCTTGAGATAGCTGAATTTAGAAAAGTGCTGAATTGTAAAGTTATAACTCTCGAAATTTTATTTAAAATAGGCTCAAGAATCGTATGATTTGAAATTCCGAATAAAATGTTATGCGTCTAGAAGTATTGAACCACTTTATGTGTCTTCACTTTTTTTAATTTTTATAGTTTTCTCAATTTTTTCTAATTCTTTTCTAGCATTGAGAAATATTAAAAAATAAAAATATTAGTACTAATATATACTCTCTAAATTATAAATTAATAGAATAAAATATATTAATTTCTTTACGCATCAAAGATCTGAAAGGAGTAAATTGTTAGACTTCTACACTTTTGATGGGAGCCTTTGTCTTATATGAAAATGAGTTGAAGCTAACCGTTTCTGGACGATTATTTGAATTACATTAATTGTTTTTCTTTATTTATGAATATTTTAATAATACTAAAATTGAAAGACTAAGTTCGATAAATTAACAAGTTTTTTATCATTGTTTTCGTTCCATGTGCAATAATAATTGAGTTACGCTAATTTTATATGCTACTGTTGGTCATTATTATTTAAATGAGCTTGTAGGTTTGGTTTTATAAAACAAATGCTTATTATTTTCAGTATGGAGCATGTGTAATTTTAATTCTATGTCTATAAATAGAATATGAAAAGTTTATTACAAATAGTTCAAAATTTTAGGTAAGTAATTTTAGATATAAAAATATGATAACTTACTTATATTGTTCTCTAAGTCATTATCTTTGAATAATATATACAAACTCGCACACAAAGAATGATATATTATTGAAAGAGTATAAGGGTGCGTTTGATTGCAAGCATGGAATTTACATGGAAAGAAAATAAGTTCCAGGTAATTGAATTGTCTAGAATTGAGTTGCATGGAAAATGTAATTAAATGTGTTTGATTGCCTTAATTTTCTACCCGAAAAATATTGGTTGTATTGTGGCATTTTTAATGTAGAAAAAATTATGGGTATTTTTTTTTACATAATTTTATAGTAATGATGGATCTTGTTTAATTGATCTTGATGAGTAGATTTTAAATATAAAATTTTTATTAAATTTTGAATTTTGTAGTTTAAGTTATAGCATTTTTAGTGTAGAAAATGGGTAAAATGTTGTCTCGAAAACCGTGCAATTGCCTGGAAAATAAAAACTAGGCCCCCCCCCCAAAGAAAATATTTTCCTTGTTTACATGAAAAATGTAAGTGTGTGAGCTAAAAGTGGCAATTGAATTGCCTGAAAAAAAAAGCCAATCAAACACCTTAAGTTGTCAAATCAAGTGGAAAATGGGTATTTTTCATGGAAAATACTCCCAATCAAACACACCCTAAGCGTCGTCGGAAGAACCTACTTGCCATTCAATTCTGAGTGTCATTCATTCACTATTTCTCTTGTTCCCTTGTTCCTTTTGAATTGTACTTAGCTTAAATTAACAATAAGGAGAGTCAAATTTTTTGAGAACCACATTTGAAAAGTTAACAGTATTAAATTTTAAGGGGTTTATTTAATTATAAGTATTTTAGGGTTTCTTGAATAATGGAAATGAGAGATGGAAAAAGTGGATGAAAGTAGGGAGATTATGATGGAGGAATAGCACATTTGACTTAGTGGAGGAAGAATAGTGCAAGTGGCAGAGGGATTAATTGGTTTTTTAGTCAATTAATTGTTGAAAGAAGAATTTGTGGCTATCTAGAAATGTTTGAAAACTGAAATGAGTGCAATAATGGATGAGAGAGAGAGAGAGAGAGAGAGAGAGAGAGAGACGTGTGAAATGGAGTACCGGAGAAAGAAACAAGGAGAAGAGAAAGAAAAGAAAAATTAAAGGAAAATAAAATATTAGAAGATAAAAGAAAAAAATTCTAGAGATATTTTGGGTATATTTGGAACATAGTTTTATGTAAAAGTTATTGTTTTTTGATGTCTAGGCCGTCATAGTTTGACAATTATTTGAGCTCAAAAGATATTGTTTAACGCAATTTTTTTTATAACAATTAACAATTTAAAAGCTTAAAATACAAATAAAAGAGACTACAAATACACTCTCAATCATATCCTGGTAGAAAGTGACTGCCTTGTGGCTGTGAAACTCATCAATGAAGACAAGGAAAATGAAGATACACACCCAAATCAAATTTTAATTGATGATTGCAAAAAACTCATAGAGACTACAAATACTACTCTCAATCATATTCTTCCAGAAGCAAATAGATGTGCAGATGTACTCGCAAAGATGGGCGCGAAACAAAATGAAGAAGTCGTGAGAATGCTAGTCCCCTCGAATGAAATTTTAGAAGAAATGATGTGCGACTTACGCGGTGTGTCCTATGGCCGAGGCACCTAGTTTTTTTTCCTTTTGAGTTCTCTGTTTTTGTTTTCTCCTTTCCTTCAGACACCAAAAAAAACAAATAAAAGTGTTATTTATATCATAAAATGAGTCTAGGGGATTATAAATTAGGTGCGGAAAATAAGTACAAATGTTGACTTATCAAAGTGGCACAAATAGCATAGAAACCCATATTGTTGTTGCTTCTCCTCGCATTCCTAACTCAAGAAATTTAAAGTTGATTATATATATTTGTAAAGAATTGAGTTGGAGCTTTTTATTTGTTATTGTAGTAAAAGGCTCCTCTTTTATTTTATTTTTTTATTTATTTTTATGAAAACTACTGCCTAACTTCTTTGTTTCATAAAAGAAACTTTGATGGACATTTTACAAAATTAAATCTAGAAGTAAAAGAAATAAGTCGTTGTATCCTTGTTTACAAATTATATTATATTGAAATTAATGTTTTTCTAACAAATACTAAATTTGACAATAAACTCTGGATAGAGAGAGTAATAAAAAATTATAATGTGATTATTGTTTCTTAAAAGAAGTCTTGAAAGGAGGTCACATGTTTGAAACTCTAGGATCCTAAGGTTTAATAATTAGTGCAATAATCATGGATGCAGTATTCGAACTTAATAATTAGTGTAATAAGAGAAAGGATGCCAATGGCCTTGTAGCCTACTGGCATCCTCTCTAGTCTTGTATTAGAAAGATCACAAATTCAAAACTCAAGTGATACTTACCTTTTTTTTTTCTTTTTAAAATGCGATCTTTTAAGTATTGTACGCTTGTTATTCTTGGTCACATGTACATTATTTATAAACTGAGTTTTCTCAATTACAGGTGAAAATTTATAGATATTCAAAAGTTGTACATGTGTATATCTAAATTCTCGCTGGAAATAAATATAATACCCGAGAGAATACATCTTCTAGAATAAATAAATAAAAGCATCTAAATATTTATTTTTTTAAAGAAAAGAGGACCGAATCCTAATACCCAAAAGCAGAAGGAAGTCCTTTATCTTTATCAGATGCCAATGTCTTTTTCTTTGGTCTCTTTTCTCTCTCATCCTTTATTTCTCTTTACTGTCCACCCTCACATTTTTTCTACCCATAGTCTTCTTTAAACATTTCTTTCTTATCTTCAATTTGTAAAATCAAATATATATACATATACCAGTAACATCTAATCACTTTCACCATATATCCTTTCTCCAATTACAAATCCTACCCTTCTCAAAAAAACGAAAAAGAAAATGGCAGAGGCTGTTGTTTCTTTTGTTCTTGAAAGACTTGGTGATTTCTTGATTGATGAAGCCAAATTCATACATGGAGTGGGTGGCAAGGCTCAGGAGATCTACGATGAGCTAAGGTGGATGAAAGCTTTCTTAAGAGACGCAGACGCGAAGCAAAATGAAGAACAAAGGATCCGGGAGTGGGTAGCAGACGTGAGAGCGCTTGCGTATGATGCAGGCGATGTGCTCGAAAGTTTTGTTTTCAGATCTGAATCCAAGAGAGGAGGAAGTATGAAAAAGATACTTAAGAGGTATGTTTGTATCTTGAATGAATGTATAGCGCTTCGCAAGACTGGGTCTGAGATCCAAGACATTGAAGCTAGGATCTCTGGACTCAAGTCTCGTTTAGAAACTTATGGGATCAGATCTTTATCAGAAGCTGAAGGTAGCTCCAATTTTGCTACTGAAAGGCAAAGTCAATTAAGGCGGACCTACTCCCACATAATTCAAGATGATTTTGTTGGGTTGGAAGGAGATGTGGAGAAATTGGTTGGTCATTTGGTGAGTATTGATGATGAGGATGGAGATGAATGTTACACGGTTGTTTCTATTTGCGGGATGGGTGGACTGGGAAAGACCACCATCGCTAAAAAAGTGTATCATCATCCCAAAGTCAGGCGTCACTTTGACGCTTTTGCTTGGGTTTGTATATCTCAAAAATGGCAACTCACGGATATCTTACAGCAGATCCTAAATAAACTTATTCCGGCTGAAGAGAAGGATCAAATCGTCAAGTTAAAAGATGCTGAATTGATCAGGACACTTTTCGATATTCAACAAAAGAAAATATGCCTGGTGGTTCTTGATGACATTTGGTCAATGGATGCTTGGAATTGCTTAAAGAATGCGTTTCCAGAAAATACGAAAAGTAAATTATTACTTACGAGTCGTAATATTGAAGTAGCATTGTACGTGAATCCAGAAGGCTTCCTTCACCGACCACAACTTTTAAATGAAGATGAATCCTGGTTGCTACTAAAGAAGAAAGCCTTTAGCAAGAGACATCACACTGGTAATTAAATTATCACACTCATCTCTATCCCATATTTTTTGTTAAGTCTATATACTTTTTTATGTTACTACAATATCATTAAACTTGTTATAAGCAAAAATTTACGAACACACCTTACAATTGATTAAAAAACGATGAGAGGGAAAAGATATAAGAGCATCTCCGATAATTTCTATAAAATTTACAAAACTTGTAAAAAATTCCTTATCCAATGGTCATTTAAAATTGAGTTTCGTGCGCTAGATTTTTCTTCTCCATTTTTTTTTTTACTAAAAACTCTAAAATGTTATAACTATTAATACAATATAAAAATATATATATTTTAATAAAAATTATATATTAGAATCTACATATCAAGAATTATAAATCAAGATTTATTGTGACTATAAGATTGTGTACAAAAAAATTCAAGAAAAAAATGTAGATGTAAAATAACATACAACACATGTTGATATCTTATTGGTTTTATCAAAATTTACACAATAATTTACAAAAGTTTTATTTGAGTATATTTTTTTCAAGTTCCAGGTATTGTGTAAAAGTTGATTGATATATAGGAATTACACTTCAATTTTTTTCACAATTGTTGGAGATGTCTAAGAGGTAGATCTAGGTAATTGTAGAAATAATTCTTAAATGACATATATGTATATCATATTTATATCTTGTATTTAATAGATATTAGTTTCATATTGTACATGCTATGCTTGTATACAATTCATAGTATTCAAATCTTGTTTAGGGCTCATTTGGTTCGAGTTTTGGGAATGGAATGGGCATGGAATGGGCATACTTGATTCCTGGAAAGTTTCTTTCCTGGCATCTAGGATGCCATGCCGATGTTTGGTTCAACCGGGAATAGGAATGGAATAAAGTATCAATTACAAAAATATCTTTCTTGTTATAAGATGAGAAGACATCACATACTAATTTTTCAAAAGAGACGATTACTATAATAAATTACAAAAATTACACATGCCTAGCCAATAATTATCCTACAAAAATTACAATTTTTGTAATTAAAAAAAAATTACAACAGGAAAAAAGAATAGAAAAAAGTTCCAAATTTTTTTTTTTATCATTTTTGTGCAGCAGCGTAACTAAAAAAAATAGTTTCAAACAATATTTTCATACACGGATGGAAAAAGAATTATTTATTCATAAGGAAGAGTGTTCTTTTGATCCTAACATGAAAAATTAAAAAAGATGCCCATTGGTAATGGTTTATTCCTTATGATTTAAATGGGAGAACTTGGGGGGAAAGACTTGTTCCTGGAATCATTTATTCCGGACTTAAAACTTGAACCAAACGCGGGAATCGTTTCGGAATGGAATATAGCATTCCCGGAATGGTTTAAATCTTGAACCAAACGAGCCATTAAAGCTTATTTTTATGAAAAAGAATGTTAAAGGGAGATTCAGGCCTTGACATAATAGATGAAAGAGATAATCTAATAACCAGCTAGAATTTAATCCAGCGCACCCACCCCCCCATCCCCCCGCGCGCCCCCACAAAAAAAATCTAAATATAAATTATGATGGTAAAATTGAAAAAAAAAAAAATGTTGAAGCCTTGTTGAATATTTGTCGTGCGTTTATATATAGAATAAAATATTTAACAAATATATTAATTATATAAGTTGCCGGTGGTTAGATGTTTGTTTAAACTTCCCTAATAGCAATAGTCAATAATTTTTTTTAGAAAAATGAAAAAAAAAAATTGACGGCCCCTCAGAGTGGTTGAAAATGAGATAAATAAATAAAGTCAAAAGAAATTGGCGTTAATAGTGGAGTTGTGGTGATTTGCGGGGGGGGTTGATCACATTCCTTACCTTCTATGTTTATATAAAAACATAGTACTTCTAAAATCCAGGGATTTGTCCTAATGATTAAGAGTCTGATAATTCGTACGAGGTGTCACGGTTCTATCCCATCCCCTGTCCTCTCCTTCTGCCCAATAATCACCCTGACCTATCATTGCGGGTAAAAAAAATACTTTTATGGGACATGTATGCTGGGACATGGTGAACAGGGACACATTCGTAGTGATGTGTCATCAATATTAGTTAATGAACCAGGTCTGTAATGATTAAGGTTTACACATACATTAATATTGACGAATGCAGAAGTGACACATCCTTGTGTCGTCCTCAATACATGATTCTGCCCAAATTATGTGTTCCAAAGAATACTTTAGATATACCATTTCGCGAAATATGTATCATTGATCTAATTTATTTGGTTTTTGGGTAATTAATTAGAATATATCAAGAAAATAAAGAGATATAAAATTGTTGTGCGATTTTTTTTTTCCAATATTTTATTTGGGTTTGGGTTTGGGGGTTTGGGGAAGTTTATGTGTTTCAACATTATATCTCATTTTTAAATTTTTTTTATGACTTACTTATGCACTGTAGACCCTGAAGAAGCGAAAGAGCAAGAGAAGCTAGGGATTGAGATGGCTAGACAATGCGGAGGTCTTCCATTAGCTATAGTCGTGCTTGGAGGAATTCTTGTTACAAAGCATAGTTTGCGCGAGTGGGAAAAGGTGCGACAAAATATCAAATCATTCCTAAGGCATGGGGAAGGCTTGAGACAACACCAAGGGGGAGTATTAGATATACTAGCCTTAAGTTACAACGACTTGCCATATCAATTGAAGCCGTGTTTTGCTTACTTGGGAAAATTTCAAGAAGATTCAGACATAGAAGTGGAGAGGTTGTATCAGTTGTGGATGGCTGAAAGTATGGTGTTGTCGGAGGATAGGAAAGACGGAGAAACAATGATGGATGTTGCAGAGTGTTATTTGGGTGAACTAGCTCAAAGGTGTATGGTTCAGGTTCAATTAGAAGAGGAGGGATGCGGATTCGCAAAGTTTAGTTCATGTCGCCTTCATGATATGGTGAGAGACTTATGCTTGTCCAAGGCAAAAGAAGAGGATTTCTTCTACGCCATCGATTTTCAAAAAGGAAATATTTCTGAGCATGTTGGATCCTCGTCTTCTTTTGCCGATAAAGCTCGTAGAGTTGTTATCTATTCTCAAGAAGAAAATACTAGTAGTAGAGATTTTTCTGTTAATAAGAAAACAAGTCAACACCTTCGGTCACTTTTAGTCTTCAATGAACCAGTGGGATACCAAGGACGCATGCCAAGGATAGTGAATTCCCTCAAGGACTTCAAGTTGCTACGAGTTTTAGCTATTGAAGCTATTGAAGGATTTTATCTTTATCGAGGGCAGCTAACTTTGACAAAGTTCACAAAGGACGTGTTACTTAATCATTTTGCGTTACCGAAAGCAATAGGAAGTCTAATTCATTTGAGATACTTGAGTTTGAGAGGCACTTCTTTCGTAATGTTTCTATCATCTATAGAAAACTTGAAAGATTTGCAAACCCTTGATTTACGAGGAGTATATTTGTCTAATTTTCAATGTAAGGAAAATGTGCTAGGGAAAATGAGGCAACTACGACATCTATATCTTTCAAGAGAGATGGTGCGTAGCTTTAAGGCAAGTAACTTGCGGTTGGATGGGTCAACCAACCTAGAGATACTTGAAAATTTTGATCCTTCTTGGTGTAAAAGTGAAGACCTTATCAAATTGACCAATCTTCGAAAACTAACTGCGATAGTGAAGTTGCAGAACCTCAAGGGAGCAGAGGAGATCATTTCCGTCCTTACGAACACCAATTTCAGATGTATTAAATATTCATCCCTTTCGTTTGAGCAGTGCAATTTTGCTTTGGAAGAATGGCAGACTATTCTAATACAGCTATTAGGAACTGGTTGTGTTCATGAATTGGACATAAATGGTTCTCTCGTTACAAGTTACCGAGATACAATAACATTTCTACATTCCCTTCAAGACTCACCAACTTAACCTTGAGGCGTTTTAGGGTTGTAGAAGATCCGATGCCAATACTAGAGGCTCTTCCTAATTTATGCAGCCTCTTCTTAATTAGTGCTTTTGAAGGAAATGAAATGGTTTGCTCTGGTAATGGTTTTCTTCAACTCAAGACTCTACGACTCTGGCGTTTGAATTACTTCCGGAGCTGGAGGATTGAGGATGGCGCCATGCCTAAGCTTTCGCATTTACTACTTTATGGTTGTCCAAGGTTGAGGATGATTCCGAATGGACTAAGATTCATTACTACCTTACAAGAATTGAAGGTTATCAGCATGCCTGAAGAATTCTCACAAAGGGTTCAAGCAGTAGTAGATGGTGAAAAAGGAGAAGACTTCGAAAAAATTGGTCACATAGCTTCTATATATTTCTCCATGAATTGAAGAAGCAGCAGCTACTCAAGGTGTACCTTTATCAATTCGGTAATTAATAAAGAATCATTTTAAATCTTAGATGCACAATTTTGTATCCTTCATACATTTTCAACATTCCAAAATTGTTGCTCGGCCTTATTATTTTTAAATTTTACAAGAAATATTTTTTACTTACTTTAAAAATAAAATAAATAGAGACATTGCTATAATTTCAATTTTGAATGATTCTTCGTAATCATAATAGACAATTCATAAAGAAAAAGAGAATTATTATTCTCAATTAATTTTAATTTATTTTTATGCGAGTCAGTGGGGAGATCTAGGATGTTCAATTATTGAGGAGGAGCAAGCAGGACTACTTTCTGGGTGATTACTCAATCTTTCACCTTCTTGAGCATTAATTCGAATCCAATCTAAAAGTTTTTTTAACGATTTTTATCAGTTTTAATGGTTATGTTTAAATTTGTGGCTTTGATCATGATGGGCACCAATTTGGCTTTGAAAACTTGTACATTTCTTGTGTAGATTTTTCTTGGATTAATTCTACCTTTTCTAGTGTTCTTTTCAAACTGCTAAAATGCAAAAGAAATTAAGGTTATCTCTAATGGCTATATGTTTCACGGTATTTCAAAAGATTTTTATATCTATTTAACAACATTTTTTTTTGTTGATGGAAGAGTTTCATATAAGGTATTTTGGCGATCAACAGCAACCAATTCCTCAATCTCATTTCAAATAAATAAATAAATAATAACTCCCTCCTCAATCCACACAGGAAATTGATCAAAACTAGCCAATTTTTAGGTTGACATATCTAATTTATTCAATTTATAATTTTATTTTTTGTCTATTTTTTATGCTAGGACAATATTTTTTTTTTGTGTTATATATAGCTGGCAACTCTAGTGGAAAAATCGATATGTACTAGCATAGGCGGAGGCGTTAATTTTACTAAAATGGGCAACTGTGGCACTAAACAATTTTCTAACTAAAAGAGAAAATTTAATATTAGTAAAATTAATTTTCAAAATTAATGGGGGAAATATATTTATATATAGTTTCAATTTAGTAAAGATAATTTAAATTAAAATGCCAATTTTTCAAAACTAAAGGTGGAGCAATTGCTCTCTTTGGCTACACCTTATGACTCATGCATCATCCACATCATACATAAATGACTAAAAAAATCCCAACATATATTAACATATTTTTTCCTTTTTTTTTTATACAGTAAAATAGCATACAAAGCAAAAATACCCACAACTTGGGCAGCGGAGATGCAAAATCAAACTCTATTACATCTAGTTTAAAAAATTTCTTTAAGGGACAATTTAATTAGAGAGAATTACTTCATTTATATAACTCGCCGTAATTTATGTATAAAACTTTTACTCTAATTTTTAATTAGCATGTTTTTGTGATTATTTCACCCCACCACATAAAGCAAGCTTGTCCACTTGGGCCTTGGATGGAACTACAACTATTTAGAATGAACCCAACAAGAAATGATCAATTCAAAGTACATTATATATATATATATATATATAAATATATATCCCACCACAAAAATTTAATTGCTTATTCTTTCATTGGAAAATATACCTAGAGAACTATTTCTTGTTTGCCAAACACCCGAATTGCCCTCATTCTTGGACCTGCTACTCAAGAAAATAAATAGCTTTCTCACTTGGGTACATTTTAAATATAGATAATTGCAACGATAAAAAATAAAATGATAAGTACCTTATGAGTGAAATGTCCGTGCATCGCACACTAGTAATGGTTACATAGCGTGAGGGGAGTAGTTCGTTCCCTTTAGTTTTTAAAATTTAGTATTTCGATGTTAAAATCTTCGTACAATTTTTTTTATTTTAATTTATGTATATTAACTGTTTTGAAACCCTTTAATTAATTTTGAGAAAAATAATAGTAATATGGGTCATTGGGCGATAAATCCTTAATATGTATGGATTTAAACGAGGACATAATACAAATTTTTTAAATTAAAACTTGTTTCATGCTAACTTTACATTTTTATGGACAAAATGCCCATTTTGCATTATTTTCAATTTTGAAAATTTTAAATCCAGCAGGAAAATATTTATTACACCCTCATTTAATAATAAAAAAAATACTTACCTAGAATACTGCATACAATTCTTTTTTTTTTGTAGTTGTAAATTATAAATTTACAGGAAAATAAATGAAAATGAAAATGAAAATTAGGAAACAATTGGCTGCAATATTTTCCCCATATTCATATTTTTGCAATTAAAATCGTAATTTTCACTATAATTTATATATATATATATATATTCATATTTCGTTAAGCTTGTAAATTTCACCGCAATATTTTTTCAAAACTTGTAGAGAACTTTTAAATTTTGACATAAATTTTCTTCTTTTTGTTGTTCACAAAATTTGTAGTGGAGTTTGTAAAAAGAATTTAAAAAATATCTTACAAATCTACTAATCTTCTGTGAAACTTATGAACTTCAATTAAAGCTTTGTAACCAAATTTTAAAAAAAATATCATAATCTTGTAAAGAAATTTGGTCCTTAATGAACCTAATAAAGATAAACAGACGTAATTAGCAAATTAAGAAAATGAATTATGGTAAGAAATAATTTGTATCTACAATATATATGTTATAACTTATGTTAATATAAATACATATGTCAAATCTCATACAATTAATTATAATTTTTTTTTATTATTATTAATTATGATAGTAAAATATATCCTTATCGTATTACAATATCTTATTTTCATAAAACATTGACAATCTAAGCGATTTTTATTCCCCTTATTCCCTAGTAATATTAATTTTGTTCCCATCAAAGTCAAAAATATAATCTAAGCGTCAAATTTAATATTTTTCAATTAGACCTATGTCATCTTTTCTGCAATCATCACTATCATCAAAGTCAAAATTATAGTCAAGGGTGGCCCAAAGGCCATTCCAAACTTTAGAGCATCTCTAATAGGCATGTATAAATTATATCACATAAGATTTATGTAAAATTTATATATTATGTATAATTTTTGGTATTCCAATGATATTGTGTAAAATATACGACATCATCTTTTGTATAAAATGGGTGTATATTTTACACATCCATCTCATCATTTTCTCTCTTCAACTTTTTACAAAAACTTCAAAATAGTATAATTAAAAATTAAAATATATTTTGTAATAAAACTTTCATATTTGAATTCTACTCATCAAGATCTTTAAATCAATACCACTTTAACTATTTAATTATAAATAAAAAATATTTATAAAAAATGTTGAATATTATATATCCCATGTGTTTTTATATAATTGGTGCATCATAATTTTACACAAGATTATAAGTATGAATCATTGGAGCAAAAATGAGAATGTGTATAATTTATGTATAAAACAACTTTTTATCAACCAAATATCAATTATTTATGAATCCACATGTTTTTACACATCAATTTTACACATTTCTATTGGAGATGCTCTTAGACAAATCAAATAGAGCGGGGCTTTCTCATATTTTAAGCACACTAATAAAATGATAGGGGTAGGGCTATTGACATACCTTAGAATTCTCTGTAATACTCCCTTCATTTGATTTGGTACGTTTGGTCCCAGTATATGATCATTTACTCGGTATAATAAAGTCGAATTATTGTTGAAAATTAAAAAAAAATATGCTAACTTGGCCCTATGGTGCCGGTACCGAATAATGTGTACATACTCGACCATATTATACCGAATCAATGTGCACATGCTTGGTTCTATTGTACCAAATTAAAGTGAGAGTGTTACATAGAGGTATGGGGGTGGCAATAGCCCCACCCAAATGATACTTATATTACAATAAAAACTTGATAAAAAACAACCTCACTGAATTAATAAATTTTATCGGTCACGACTCAGGCCTAAGAGTTAAATTAATATTTTTGCTAAATTTATAAAATAATAATTCTTTTTGATAAGGTTTCTTTAAACTCATAATTTATATAAATTAATAATTCACATTTTCAGAGTTATTATCATGCCTTATAAAAAAATGAGTATAATATTGTTTGCTTTTTGCTGAAATTTATATTTGCCCGAAAATAATATAATTTTTGTCATGTAATATAACAATAACAACAACAACAACAACAACAACAACAACAACAACAACAACAATAATAATAATAATAATAATAATAATAATAATAATAATAATAATAATAATAATAATAATAAGGTATATATAAAGAGTACTTAATTTTGCAAGATCAAAGGATGATATAATTGCTTAATTAAGTTTCTTGAAATAAAAATGTAGGGAAGACCAATATCACAATATTGTATGCATAAATTTTTCAATGATTTATCAAAGGATAAATATAATTTACTTGATTAAATTTATAGGAAAAAAACTTAAGAAAGATCAAAAGACCAATATTGGAAATACAAATCTATCAGTAAATTAATAAATTATTAACTTATAGAGAAATTAATAAATTATTAATTTATGGATAAATTAAAATATCGTTTAATTAATAAAATTGGCTGGTCCCGACCTTACTAATTTTTAAAGTTTTTATTGTATTTTCATCTACAAAATAATCATGCTTTGGCTAAATTTGCTAGGTCGATAGATGATTTTGTTGTCTGGTTGGAAGATCCGCCTAATTGGTTGGACGAGCTATTGTTGTTTGACTCTACTTTGCTCAGTTAATCTATAGGTTGCTGGTTTTTCTCAATAAATAAATTAAATTACAATTAAATCATATCAGGTGCATTAATTAGCTTTATGTTCCGATAATGTACAATTTACCAATTTCTTCGAAATGAATAATTGGAAAATGTAAATGGTAAGTGTAGTATTGTTCTTAATGTGATTGATATAGTACCCACAACCTTAAAGGGTTCAGTGGTTTCAATCAAAATTGTAATCCAAACAAAAAGTATGTAATGCCTCGTACTTTGCTTCTGCGCCAATTTCCTTTTTAAGCCCGTTTGAAGCCAAATCTCCGTTTAAGGAGTTGTTTTCCGTTCCAGAACCTTCAGAGTTGATCTAACACTTTTAGCAAGTAATTTTAATGATATTAAGTATGCGTAGATGGTTGAAACTCATTTTGGGAAGCCGTGGTAGAAATTGGCGGTTAACCGCAAAAAATCAAACTTTGGCCAAAATAAGTTTTTGGCCAACTTTGAGAGGCCATGGATTTCTCATGCGAAGTCCAAATGAGATCCTATTTATGCCAATATTTAGGTTTTGATCCATTCTACAACTTTCGTATTTTGACTGAAAGCCAATTCATACTCCTCGTTGGTCAAAACAACATACGAAGTAGGACGCATTGCGAAATCTGATCGTTCGGTAGTGCTTCGGCAGAGTACTGTCTTCGGTGAATTTTTAGGAATTATCCATCCTGAATTTGAGGAAACTTCCTCTTAGGAAATTGTAGATGATTGAATTAGCTTTCCCTAGATATAAAGATCACCTCAATCGGAGTTTCAAGCAAATAATTATGGCCAAAATACGAACAGTGCTTCAAACCCAAATATGTTAAGCTTCAGAATTTTGACCCTCTGATCAATCAGAGCATGCCCAGCGGGTTTATAACCCTTTCTTCTCCATTTTATGGTCATCCTTTTCCTTTGTTTGTACCCCACGTGATTCCACTTCATAGGAGAGCTAAAGATAGTGATGAGAGCAAGCTTAAGAGGGATTCATGTTTGTGTTCCTCCATGGTTGTTTCTCCATACAAGATCATCATCTTCCTTCTCAATTTCTCTTCCTCCATTAATGGAGGTTTAAGCTCCAATTTGGGGATTTTGGGATTTCTCGGATTATGGCTCGATCCATCGCTCCTAGCTTCGAATAATTGCTTGTTTGAGGTGGGAATACTATTACTCTAACTTGTTTTCAAACTATTATGTGATAAATGTTGATTTTACACTAGAAATTGGCGGTTTTTTTTATAAGCTTGTTGATGTGCGCATTTAAGGGGTTTTGGGCTTAGATTTATTGCTAGTTTTCTTGATCTACACATACTTTTGTGGTGACTTTATATTAATTTGTGAGAATATCATTATAGGTTAGAGTATTATAAGCCCTAGTGACTATCCGCTAGCGCATAGGCTTATATACTCAGTTTATTGATATCATATAATGGCCTAAATATGAGGAATTACACTAGATAAGAATTATATTATACTTGGATATTAACTTGGTACCCTAAAAACGATGCGTACTTGTTCCTATGTACATTATTGGGTAATAGGGGATTAAATTGATAATTGCGCTAGGATTTCTACGTTGTCAGTTGCCTCCCTTAATTTCACCTTAAACCCCCCATTTATATGCTAGTGCATTTAGCTGGCATTTGTGTACGACCACATAGAGGTTGAAATAAAACTAGTATATGAGACGGGGTCGTATACATATTATTTTTACATAACATTGATAATGTATACATGGTCTCCTAATGTTGTGAAATTGATAGAAACCCACCATATTTGGTGACAACCTTTCAATGTTTTCTAATATAGCTATACACTGGATAAATAGTGGGTTTGATACATGATATCACTTTTAAACAATATGATGATTATATCCATGTGATGCATACACTATTAAATGAGCTGATTGTTTTGTTAATATTATTAGCAAGCTAAAAGTTTATTACAAAAAGATAACTAGTCCATTTATTAGAACTATTTAGGTGCTTTGTGGATATAATTATGTGAATGATATTAGTTCCTCCGATGGCACGTATACATTATATACGTCAGTAGTTGGAACTATTACCATAGTCAATGAATTTATCTATTGACCATATATGCATTTTGGTGCATGAACTATATAAGCTTATGGTAAACTAATATTTGATTTGAGATTTATATGTGTACAAATCAGGATATATATATATATATATATATATATAAATATGTGTACATGGGTGTGTACTATGAATAAGTATATTCTTTGAAAGAATACTTTCTATTGATTTCTTAGTTTTGTAAGACACTAATGGTCCATGGGGTTAACCTAGCCCTGGTGGCTACATACCCTGATCCGTGTAAAGGGATCCCGCTTTGAGAGTGGCATACTTTATGGTCCGTAGGGGGACCTCGTGAGGCGGCATACCTTAGCCTTGGGGGCTTAGATCTCGATCGCTGTGCACAGTAGAGTAAATCCTAAATATTTGATACGAGATAGAATAGTGCATGATTGTTGTTAACAGATTAGTGCCTACTTATGTTTTATACTTAGACTTATGATAGATACTACTATTTCTCTCATATGTTGTTGTGTTTTTGGGTACGGGATGGCACTTGGTATGCATTGCATGTAACCTAATCTTCAAGGTTTTAAAGAGAGTACTATATATATACGCATATATGTAGATATGGTATAAGTATATATATACATGGTTCAAATTACTTTCATTACTCCACGTTGCATGTGTTTTCCTATGTGTACTTTAATATAAAAGCCTTATAGTTCCCACTGAGCCCGTGTTTGGCTCACTCCCATTTCTCAAAATAGATTTGCAGGTATTCTTCGCTGGGTGGCGCTCGTGCGGAGTTTAGAGACCTCTGACATACCTTAGACATTTGTCATCGTCCGTGGACGACTTAGTATTCATGAACTTTATGTACTCGGACACTTTGTAGATTTATCTTTCTACATTTATTAATTTATAAACTTTTGTATGTGATGTGAAACTTTTATCTGAGACTGGGACCTCGTTGGAGGGTTTGACTCATATGGATGCATTTGATTTCTATTTAATGAATGACTTTACAAATGTGGTGCTCTATTTCTAATTAAACTTTATTTTATTGTTTACAGGTTGGATTTATCAAAAATACGAACTCTACATACCAAAATTTTCTTAAATGAGTCATTATAAACATAATTTTCTAGTGAATAAGTTTTAAATTATGCACATTAAACTCGCCGTCGCGTACGGCCCCGTGATTAACTGGGTCTCCGAGGTCTAAACCTCATAACGGGATTTGGGGCGTCACAAAGTATGTCAATTGAGTATGATATTTTCAATTTATTAAAACACTTATCTTGTTGAAGTAAAATAGTATTCCAAGTTCAAATTGTCATTAGATAATACCCTTTCAATAGGGTAGAAATAACAATTTACATAGGATTTATATTAAAGCCCAATACGGCCTATAATGAGAAATTACAACAGTAAATCCTAACTAATTTATCTTATTTTAACGATGGTACATAATGTATTTTCCTTCAAAACTCCCTCTTATACCTAGTCAAAGATGGAATAGTGCATGACTTGTTGTCTTGTTAAAAACCTTGCCACGTAATAAAACTGGAAAAAAATTACCTTGGTCAAAGGAAAAGAGGGCAACGCGATGACCTGTATATGTTAGACTCCTTCTTAAGTCTACACCTCCCCTGATCCTTACATAGATCAAGGGAGTTTGGAAAGCCTACGCATTTATATGCTTGTCACATATTTCTCAAATATGGCATTAGGCAAGGATTTGGTAAATAAATCTACTACATTCTCCTCAGATCTTACTTAATTCACTTGAATCTTAAGGAGAGCATGTTGTTACTGATTATAGGAAAAATTTGGAGATATGTGTTTCGTAAATGCAAGTAAACTCTCCAGTCGTATAACTTAAACCACTAATCCCTCGAATATGTGTAATGATAGCACTTTACCATATACATTCATGATTTGCCTCATTTAGATCGATGATCTCAAAGTGGTTCGAGGAAGTAGCCATAAGTGTTTGCCTGGTTGATCTCTAAGATATAGACGTTTTCCCCATAGTGAATACATAAACAGTTTGAGAACGACCTTTATGTAGGTCAAAAAGGTACCATGCACCAGTAAAACCAACCAAAACATCATTTGGGGTTTCAATGTAAAGGTTAGCCTTTTCGACATCAACATTTAGTTTAGGAATTACTATGCCATCTGCAATTCATTTTGACCCTCTGTAGGGAAAGAACAATCCCCAGTCAATGGTTCATTTTAAATATCGAAAAATATTTTTGATCCCATTCTAGTGACACTGGCTCGGCACTGAGTTAAATCTAGCTAATAAGTTCATTAAGAATGCTATGTTTGGTCAAGTACTTTGGGCCAAGTACAATAATGCGCTTATTGCACTTAGATAGGGAATTTCAGCTCCCATATCCTCTTCGTCATCTTCCCTTTGATGAAATGGATGCTTTCTTGAATCCAAATTTCGACTAATCATGGGAGTGCTAGTAGGATGCGTTTTGTCTATGTTGAATTGCCTGAGCATCTTTTGGACATACACAAACTGGTGGATTAAAATTCCACAAGCTCGATGTTCTAGTTCAAAACCTAGACATAATCTAGTTTTCCCAAAATCCTTCATCTCAAATTTGGATTTCAAGTAACTCGCGGTTTCTCTTATTCCATAAAGAGTACCTATTATGTTCATATCGTTGACATATATAGCAGCAATCCAGAACTTATTTTTTATGAATATGCAGGGGCATAATTCATCGTTCTTATATCCTTTCCCAATAAAGTAGTCACTCAGTCAGGTATACCATATCCGTCTGAATTGTTTTAATCCATAAAGTTAGCATTTCAACCTAATTACAAACACACTATGTGGTTTTGAGTCGCTTGACTTAGGTAATGTAAGGCCATCAGGAAATTTCATATATATATATATATATCTAAATAAAGATCTCTATAGAGATATGCTATGACCACATCTGTGAGTTGCATTTATAGTCCTTCAGAAACTACCAAGCTAACTAGGTAGCCGAATCTTATAACATCCATTATAGGAGAGTATGTCTCCTCGTAGTCAATTCCAAGATGTTGTGAGAAACCTTGCACCACAAGGTGAGCCTTGTACTTTAGAATTTCATTATTCTCATTACGCTTTCTGACAAATACCCATTTATGTCCTACAAGCTTTACACTTAGTAGGATTAGTACTACTGGACCAAATACTTGTGTCTTACTAGAAAATCTTGTTCTGCCAGATTGCTTCTTTCCATTTAGGCCAATATGCTATTTGTTAACATTCTGCAACAGAGTGAGGTTTGATATCATCGTGCTCTATGATTTCTTGAGCAATAGTGTATGCAAATATATCATCAGTATATATGAAATATCTTTCAATCAACTCATATGCTCTCTTATAATCCACTGAGATTTCTTTGCTCTCTGGAATCATTTTAAACATCGGAGCGTCCTCTAGTACTAATTCATGGACATAACTATAATAAGAGATAATCTCATGAGATGGGTTTTTTTCATTAATGATTAATGGATCAATTTGTGCCGTACACCCCCTCTTCTTCCTTGGGTGAATGTCAGTCGAACCAAGTGGCCTCCCTCTTTTTCTTTGGGGAACCATGGCCTCAACCACATCTTCACTAAGTTTGGTTACAACATCTCTGTTTATGACACCGTGCCCCTTGTTGAGGACTTTGAACCTTGCACGCACATTTGTAGCTTGTATATGTGATCTTGTCACTTTTGCAATATCAATAAATGCTTCAGGCATCAAATCTGCTACGTTCTGAAGATTGATTATTCTTTTCACTTTACTTTCACATTATGAAGTGTGGGGATCAAAATAAGATAGGGTGGGAACAATCCACAACAATTCCTATCGTTCCCTTAAAAAATCATTTTTCCTATTTACCCTTAACAACAGAAAGACTGTCTCATCAAAGTGACAATCCGTAAATCTAGAGGTAAAGAGATCATCTGTCAAGGGTTCCAAATAACGAATAATTGTTAGGGATTCATATCTAACATAAATATCTAATTACCTCTGTGGACCCATTTTACTGCGCTATGGGAGCGCAATTGGCATATATATTACTGAACTAAATATGCGTAAGTGTGAAATGCCAGGCTCATATCCAGTTACCAACTGGTACGCATAAAATGGTTGATTAACAATGGGTCTGAAATAAATAAGTAAAGTTGTGTATAATATTGCATAACCCCAGGCAAATATAGGCAGGTTAGTACGCATAACCAGTGCCCTAGCCACCATCTGTAACCTTTTGATGGTGGCTTATGTGAGACCATTTTGTGTATGCACATAGGGAACATGATGCTATACATCGATCCCAATAGACATGCAATAATCATTAAATATTTTTGATGTAAACTCTCCAATGTTATTGAGCCTTATAGACTTGATAGGGTGATCAAGGTGTGAGCACTTAAACGTAAAATATGTGCTAGGAGTTTTGCAAATGCAGCATTTTTTGTGGACAATAATGCGACGTGTGACCAGCGTGTCGAAGTATCCACTAGAACCATAAAGTACTTGAATGGTCTGCATTTTGGATGGATAGGTCCACATAAATGTCCTTATATCCTTTGTAATAATGGGATGTTTTCTCTTATATCTTTAGTATAGAAGGGTCTTGATCCTGTTTTTGCTAAAGAGCAGGCATTGCAAAATGAGTGATGTGCCTTTGACAAGGTCAAATAGGCATAATGGGAGGGGGTAGTGTTTCTGGTAATTCACAAGGCAAGGGCCGTTTTTTAGCAGTTCTAGGATCGACACTTTGCAGTATGGCGGGTTTTTGTCCCATTTTATTTTTTACTTAAAAAAAGGGATGTCGTGTGAGTTCTTTAAAATATGGATCGTCATGCCACGACCAGGATGTCCTAGGCGGTCGTGCCAAAGCCTATATGAGTCAGTGTCCCATATTTCATTGTTGGTGACAGCATATGATTTAACGATCTGAATAGTAGTGATAGTCCACTAAATTGACTTATTAGTTTTTCTAAAATGCGTTTCCTTCCACATTCATTAAAGGTAATATAAATGTATTATATTCCATTCTCATAGTGGGTTTCTATATGAAAACTGCTGCCATTAATATCTTTGAAACATAATATGGTTCGGATAGCTCTTGGTGCATACAGAGCGTTTATGACTTTAAACAATGTGCCATTAGGTAACAAAAATTTGGCACTACCTTACTCTTTTATTACTTGAAATGATCCGATCATTGTAGTCACAAATGAATTATGGGCTATTAATTTAACAAATAATTATTTATTCGTTAAAATAGTGTGGGTGGTTCCACTATCAACTAAATATTCAAGTTCTCGATTCATTCATACAATAATGAAATCGAGTAAAAAATTCGAACCATGTAAGAAAAATTGAAAAAATCAAATACATCATAATAAAGTCCGAAATTTATTTAATGAAACCAACGATAATCAATCCAATATCTTGTTCAGAAATCTAATCCATCAAACCAATATAAACTTTAGGACACGACCATAGTCTACTTTAAAAAATTAGGCAATATGCCTGATCAACCATATTTGGAAAATAAAGTTAATAAAGCAGATTGGTCAAAATCGGATGCATCCATTGACTGAGCAAAGTTCTTCTTGCGACGAGAGTTTGCGATTGTGAGGTTAACATCAGCGCCATTGCCTTCTTCATTCATAAAGTGAGATTCTTGTTCTTTAAACTCTCGATATCTTTTGTAACTGGCTGCTACTTTAGATCTTTTATGGCAGTTCTTATACCAGTGCCTAGTAACTCCACACCTGTAGCATGGCTCGTCGCCAACTATTTTCGTTTTTACTGAAAGTTTCTTAGTTGCATTTTGCATCTTATTTCCCTGGCCACTAAGTCCAATTGCGCCTTTTCTTCTCCATACTTTGGAAGAACCTCCACAGCCCATACCACGACCCCCACGTCCCTTTCCATATTGTACATTATTTCCATGTGGATAGGGATCATCACGTCCAGCCCCAGTTTCAGTGGGGTTTTTTTCATTATTCATCTTGCCATAGTTAGCCTCATGAATTCTCTTTGTCCCAATGAGTCTGCCATTATTATTCAAAAGAACTTCATTATGCCTCTTAACCACTTGTAGTAGGTTGATCAGCTTATTGAATGTTGTAATTCTTTTGTTATCATACTCGAGCCTATACTGGTTCGCTAGTATAAATGTTGAAGTAGAAAAAGTGGAAATAGTCTTTTGGATCATATCATCTTTTATGAGATCCTTTTCACATAAGTTGAGACGTGTCTTTAGGAACAACATGTTATTGTTGAAGCTGTTGACTCTTTTATAGTTAAGCAAGCGGATTTTATTCCACTGAACGGTCAATTATGAGAGCAAAGTGTCATGAATGTTCCCAAAACATCCTTTAAGGGCATCCTATAGTTCTTTAGGAGTCTTCAACTGAAGGTACTCCTAGCGTAGGCTGGGATTAATATGCATCTTAAGAAACATTAATGCATGTGCTTTGACCTTATCAGACAGTCCTTTATTTGTGGGGTTTTCGGGGTTAGCAAGTATGGTAGAATATTTTTTGGCCACAAAAGCGATTTTTACATCAGAAACCCACCGATGGTACTCAAGTCCTAAGTCCAAAATGTCAAATTCGGTTCGAGTTGAGTCAGTCATCTTAATAAATAATAAATAAAATATTACACAATTGTGAGTACATCCGTGTTAGTTATTTTCCAAGAATATGAATTAGACTTCAAAACCAATATTCGTAATGGTTACATTTTCGATATTATATGAAAATACTTTATCATAGTAATTATAATGCGCCTGAACTTTCATTAGCATGGCAACTTTGAATTTATGACATATTAAGTAAAACAAGTAATATTCAAATCTTCTTAACATAGTGATTTACTACAATTATAGCAATTATAAATTTAATTAATTCATTTCATATTTAAATAAAGTTATAAAACTTAACAATATAGATCATAAAACACTAATATAAAATTAATAATATTATAATTATACGATGGAACAATGTTAAATATTTCATGCGCAAAACATGATATGACAATAATGTGGAGAATCTAATAGTCCTTTAACATGTAATTAAATAAATAAGAAAAGAACTATCACTAAATAACCTTCATAAAATAATATCGAATATATAATAAGGTTTCAAAAATAATTTGATAGCCATGTTATAAACCCACAGATCCAAAACATATTTAAAAGATTTATGCATAAAATACAGTAAATCCATATATAAAATCTCTCTCTATATATTATAGATCAAAAAAAAATAAAAATCTCCATATATTAAAGTGGTAAAACCCAAACAATTTCATGATGTTAAATATTAAGACACAATGGCAGGGTTTTACACATATTTAAAAATAAGTGGTAGTACAAAAAAATTCAAATTAAGACTTCAATGGCATTAGAATACATGTCATGACCTTAATATATACATAAATAGTTCCAAGTAAAGGACGTATCAGATCTAATATATATACACATAATGGAAAAACTCCCATTCCAGTAAAATAATATGAATGAAAAAGAAAAAACGACATCAACACAATTTGATGTCAAGTCAAATATTTAATTAATCACCATTCATCATTCATGCCTTATATAAACAATCTTGCAAAAATTAAACTATACATATATAGTACGCTTTAAATAATCATGATGGCAATAAAAGTAAATAAGGTGAACTTTATGCCTAAAAGGATTGCACGCAAATCAAGGACATTTATTGAAAAACATATAAGGTTTATTTAAACTTAAATGGCTATCATAAAGTAAGCAACAACGGCGTTTTCAAAAATTAGATCTAATACAATTATGAGAACAGACTACACATTAGATTTTATACACGTTAATTCAAAAATTAACACTAAATTATGTATTATAAAAAAACACTGAACAGCCTAATCCGTAGATAACTTATATGATTTTTGAAAAAATTAGGATAGTTCCTTTATTTTTTTGTTCAAGTTGAGATTTAAAGCGTTGACCTTTTGATTTTGAACCAAATGTGCTTGAAGGTTGGGTGATGAGAGAGGAGATTGGTAGTGATAGTGGCTAGAGTTTTCTAAGGGTTAGAATTATTAGCTATGAGCTTGCTGATAACGTGTTGATGTAAAATAGTATTCCAAGCTCAAATTCTCATTAGATAATACCTTTTAAATATGGTGGAAATAACAATGTACATAAGATTTACATTAAAGCCCAATACAACCCATAATGGGTAATTATAACATTAAATCATAACTAATTTATCATATCTTAACGATGGCACATAATGTATTTTCCTTCGACATATCTATGTTTTTTGAAAAAGCTAAACAATTATGTAATTATCTCAGGCAACTGTTGAGTGACATTATTTGTTAGAAATTAGATGTTGTAATTATTTTATTACTAATTTTTTTTGCCACAATTCATGCGAGTTTTATAAATTTAAATCTAAACTATGGGAGCATAATTTTAGGATCATTACTTGGGCCGAATAGTCGAGGACAAGCCCATGAAGCAAACCAATGAAATGGAAAGTGAACTATGGAAGAGGAAAATAGTCACAATGACCAGTCTATCATAGTACTGAGATCGACGTGGACCAAGATGCAAAGATGGGTGCACCAACCAGTGCGAAAGGGACACCTGTACTAAAAGGCACAACCATTGCTCGTTGCTGATATGGGCGTCTGGACAAATGGGAGCTCAACATTTGTAAAGTGAAAAATTGCTTATGGATAAGGACATGCTGTACACATGAAAATGATAGAATTGTTAAGCAAGTAATATCCTTTATGGTCATTTCGCCTTCAACCTAACGAAGGTTTGTAACCTTAATTCTATACATATAAATATAAAGGGATGGTTGAGGGGTGATGAGTCTTTTTTAGCAGTAAGATACTTATTCCCATAAACAACTATTTATTTTTTTTGCAAACAAACATTGCCATTGTAAAAGCAATTAAAGTTTAGTGAATAACACTAACACACACTCAGGGAGGACGTACTGCCGGATTGGGTATAAGAGCCACCATGGGAACCTACCCACAACAACAAAAATCTAACTCTCATTACTATTACTTTACTATTTATTACCGCCACTTTCGCTAAGTTTGGTTGCCAACTCTGTTGATTTAGGCGGATTCTGTCTTCTTTGGGCTTGGTCAGATTTACTCCAACCACAATTGGCCCCATCTGTGGGAATCGAAGATGAAAAGGTCGTACACGGTAATAAGACTTAGTTTTCGTGGTACTTCCTAGAGATAATTTTGTGGTACTTCCTAGATTAGTTGTTGTCATTCACCTTTGTATTGTTTGATTTGAATTGGTATTGTTATTTTTAGGAGAAATGGTTCATACTAGGAGTCACCCTATAGAAAATATAAATTTTGATACAAACCTTGTTGTCAACCCCACCACGAGTCGGACTGCGGATCAAGATTTAGACATGGCTAAGCGCCCACCTACGGGTCTAGGCCATTCCCAAACCACTCATCTTCTTTATTCGACCCTAATTATGTAGACAAGGGTCCAACGACTTTTGAAGAACAGAGCCAAATATCAAAACTACAATAAGAGAATGACTTGTTACTACAAATGCTTTGATGGCATATTGTGGCGAATACTACGTTAGGGATGCCCACGCCCTAGGTTATAGCCCCCGTTGGGACACACGTCTCTTCAACTAGGAAAGAACATGTAGAGAATGAGGTGAATCCTCAATGTCGTGGTAAAAGAAAATCAGCATTACGACGGTAAGTCCGACCCAACAGACCAATCAGGCATTACAAATAAGTAATGGCCTACTGGAGAAACGAGGAAGCTTTGATGTGTAGAATGTTCCCAACAAGTTTAGGGGACACGGTGTTGAGGTGGTTTGACAAGTTACCTCTCGTGCAGATCGACAGTTTTAGGGAACTAGCCGAGCAATTCAAGGCTAGGATCATCACTAATAGCAGAATGATCAAAGGGCCGGAGGCTCTGACCCACTTGAAGAAGAAACAAGGTGAGGGTTTGAGGGAATACTCTCAGATATACTGGAAACTCATTAGGGAAGCCGAGGATTATGATTTAAAGTTTACGGTGAGCACCTTCAAGTTTGGACTACTGTAACACTCCGTTCTTTCGTTTCTTCGTAGTTACCTTCATTCGTTCGTAAATTTCACCTCGAGCGGTGAAATTGTGTATTGAGGAGTCTCATAGTTTTTTAGCATTCTGTATTAGTCATATTAGTCTATCTACAGTCGTATGAGTGATCGTTTAGTGATTCGGGTGGTCCGAATCAATTTCGGCTCTTAAATCATGAGTTTTGGCCTAACACGATTTCTTGTTTTTAGCCAACTTTCAAGCAGCGTAACTTCTTCGTTTCTTGCCAGATTGAGTTTCCTTTTAAGTAAGGTCTATATTTTTATGCAATCTATAACTTTCATGTTTTGGAGGAAAGCCAATTCAGGCTCTTACTTGGTCAAAATTGAGCGTGAAGTAGGTCCATCGCTAAATTCTGTGCATTCGGTAGCGCTTTGGCAGAGTGTTGTCTTCGAAAAATTTATGAGAATGATTCGTCCATAATTTGAGAAAACTTCCTTCTAGGAAGTTGTATATCTTTGAAATATCTTTTCGTGGACATAAAGATCACTCCAATCGGAGTTCTGATCGAAAACTTATGGCCAAATTACGAACAGTGGTCCAGAGATGCAAATTTATAGCGTAGACCGGTATGGCCATTTTGTGGATCAGTCCGACACTTAAGCTGGGTGTATTTTTGGTGTATAAACCAGATTTTTGGCCCATCTTCTTTTCATTTTCAAGCTACATAAAAGAGAGGAGTTAGAAAGAGACGAGAGCTCATTTTTAGGGAGTGTTTGAGAGATCATTGGGCATCCATTATCCATACACAAAATCCTTACATAATTAACACCAAATCATTCTCCTAACACCATTATTCATCATCTTCTTTCTCCTTCCTTCCTCCATGGATGCTTAAACTCGAGTAGGGCTTTGCGATACGGTGTTTACGCTTTGTCTATTCAAGGATAAAGTTTCTCTAAGGTGGGAACACTGGTATTAAACATATTTTTCCAATTATTACATGTTGAATTAGAGTTTTCTACTCAAAATGAGTATTTTCTTAAAATCCCTAGGCTTGTTGCATTCCATGGGGTTTAGGTGAGATTAATCTTTGATTAATGATGGATATTGATAGATTATCACTACTATAACATGATTGATCATCTAGTTCCACGATTTAGCATGCGTATCTAGAGATTTTTGTGGAACCTTTCTTGTAACTAAGCGTATGAACCCAAATTTGGGGATTTTGGGTTTTGGACACATAAAGTGATTGATTAAGGGTTATAGATGATAAATATATGTAGAGATGTTGTTAGTTAAGGATATTGAGTATTTCCTTTGAGATTTGCGCCGAAAACCCTTAGAGGGGAACCGTATATGATGACTTTCGAGTTTATAACTTTATGTAGAAGATAGTAAAGATTAGTGATGATAATACAACCTCAATAAAAGTAAATAACCAATACTTGGCTTGATAGAATGACGTGAGGATCTTAATAAAGCACATACGGCCTTAGTTTAATATACATAACACATAATGAGATATACGATGCGAATAAGAAACTAGGTGGCCTTATAATGTGAATAACCATGTGACGGTAACCATATGTGGTATACACGTGATGAAGACGCTTGTAGAAATTATTAAGGATGATGGTAATGATGATAAATGGATAGTGGGCTGTGATAGATTGTATTTATATATATGATATGCCATATGTGTGATGTTGATGATGATATTCATTGTGAATGGAAATGATATTCCCGGTTATTGCGATCACACATATGGGATGGATTATTGGACCGAGCACTGGGTAGCTCCCGTGTGACTCGAAGACGGGCAGCCTAATTGCCTCCCATGGGTGAAAATACCTAAACCATGCACGAAAAAAGAAGGAGATGACTCCACCTGTGGTTGGATTGTCCACAAAGAAGAGCCCACTCTTTGTATCTTGCCTTACAACTGGACTATGTGTTCTTGGTTAAATGAGTTTCCCCGATTAGTGGAGTAGGTCCCGTGTGCCACTACTATCCAATTAGTGAGTTTTCTGGATAGTAGTTGGACTACTAACGGACACCACCCTGCTAGGGGGTCTCTTGGTATAGTTCTTTTCAAAGTGTCGACGTGGCTTTTATGAGGTGTTTTTCTCGTTAACTATTCGAAGTGTCGTCCCCGGGAAAGTGTCCTGCGTGGGTTATCTTCGAATGACTTACTTGGAGAACCAAGTCCCTGAGCCACTCCCCACTCGGAGGAGATATGAACAAGAGCCTCGGAGCTTTCGGGATATGTTGTTCTGGGCCTAGACGACCGCAGGGTGAAACTAAGGCATTATGCAAGAGATATGATATAAACCCAATGTGATGTGTTTGTATATTATTATTATTATTGTTATTGTTGTTGTATCATATCTATGTTGTTTATATATATAATGCATCGGATGTGATGGGAATCACGTTATTTGATTTCGAACACGATCGGACGGATCATAATATACATAGGAAAGCAATGGCCACTCATAATGTACTAACGCATAAAGTGAAAAGTTATAATGACTATTGGCCCTTAGACAAGTGATACGAGCGTGATAATACTCGTCAATAATTTAGAGAGGTGCCTTGATCAGAATGAACATAAATTACTATATAAATAGAGTCGTAATTATAGCTAACGGATAGCTTAGTAGGAGACAATGTAGCGTAATGACTTGTAAGAACGGTGAGAGGTAAAGCCTATTAGTCGGCCAAGCATGGACATTCATAATGAACAAATCACAAAGAGGAATTAAAACGATAAATGCTTGGGCTATTAGTTTCGGGTATATGTGTGGGATATCATGAGGTTAGTTTAGCATACTTTAGAATCATTCCACCATAGCATGGTGAACCATAAGAAACTACTATTTGTGAATAGACGGTTTCATACCAACACTCCACTAGTGACTTAGGAATGTGTAGAGATCCATTCCATGGAAAGGCTAGGGACTAGATTGGTCGATTGGGTAGTTGGCTTCCGGTGGCTAGGATAGGAGTCTTAGTGGGGTTCGGCATGCACGTGTGTGTGGGTTGCATTGCATAAGCATTGTTTTTAAACCATTGTAACAAAATAAAGCACTTATTTTCTATTAAAACCTATATAGTTCCCATTGAGTCCGAATTTGGTTCATTCCCTCATTTCAGCAGTTTTGTAGGTTCTGCTTCTGGGTTAGCACGTGATATTCGAGTATAGAAGCCTCTGATGACTATGGACCGATCCTAGTCCTTTATGAGAAGGACTGTGTTGTATATTTGTTTTGGCTTTAGTGTATTACATATGAACCATGGTTTTATGTATAAATGATATTTTGGCAAACTTGTACAAATGGGTTTCATATGTGGAGTGGTTTTAATGTGGATTGTTTATGTTGGTACTTGTATATAAATGCTTTGATTTTTACAGGGTAGTTTGCCATCTAAACAAACTCCACATGTCAAAATTTTCTGAAACGGGATTTCTTATAATTATAATTTATCAAAGAAAAGTTTTCAAAAGTTGTTTTTATATTTTAAACCCGCCGTCACTCACAGCATCTGTGATTAACTAAGACCCGGAGGTGAAAATCTCAGAATGGGATTCGGGGCGTCACAACTACCATAGGACAGTAATGGTATTTATAACGATTTAACAAGAAAGCCACCAAAGAACTTTAATGACTTGTTATTTAAAGTAGATGAATTTTCGAGAGTTGAGGATGACAATCGAGCGACCAAAAGAGCTGGTTTCAATAGGGACAGGAATGGAAATGGAGACCGTAAGGGCGACGGCCAGGGGAAAAAGAACAAGAAGGAAGGAGATAATGACGGAAGAAACTCGAATGCCTTCAAAGGCATCAATACGACTTTCAACAAACCAATACATAAGATCATGTTTGAGATACAAGATTAGAAAATTTTCAAATGGCCCAAGTCGATGGGTGGAGACCCAAGTACCAGAAATGCCGCCCTCAGATGCTCTTACCATAAAGATCGTGGTTATAAAACTAAAGACTGCAAAACGGTGAAACAGTTTCTGCAAAGATTGGTAGAGCAGGGCCACCTGGCCAAGGATGTAAAGCCCACTGGGGAAATGAAGGGAAAGGAAAGGCTGTCGAGAAGAAAATGGCAGCTATTCAAACCAATAGGCAGGTAACAGGTGTGATTGAGACTATTCACGGCATAGTCGATTAATTTGAAGTGACCAAAAACTTCCTTTGGGCAAGATTGGGCCGTGCAAGACTTTAGTCTAAAGCTCATCCCATCAAAGAAGTGCTAACAGTATCGGCTCCTCTAAAGAGGAACTATTATAGCAATACACTGTATCAATTGTCATTTTTCGAAGAGGATTTGGAGGGGATTGATGTACCCCATAATGACGCATTGGTGATAATGGTTAATATTTGTAACTTTGATGTTAAGCGAGTTTTAATCGACCCAGGGAGCTCCTCTGAGGTAATGTACCTAAAGGCGTACAATCAGCTATAGCCGTTCATCTCTGCTAAGAATATAAAATCGGTGGATGCCTTAATATATAATTTCAGTGGAGACGCCATCTGGCCAATTTGTGTCGTGAGTGTACCAGTCAGGAAAGGGGAAATGGTTTATGTAATGGATTTCTTCGTTATGAACATCGATTCACCTTACAACACGATTCTGGGTAGAAATTGGTTGGGCAAAATGAGAGCAGTCGCTTCTCCGTTCCACCAAAAGCTAAAATTTTCAATGCCTAAGGGTGTTTGTGTAGTGAGGAGGAAACAGGAAGATGTGAGGTTTTGCTTTAATTTCGTGGTCAGAGGGTCGCTATATGAGAAAAATGAGCAAGACTCCAAGGAGAAAGTGGGTTCGGAGAAAAAATTCGAAGAAATAATGGTCGATGAAAAAGAAGATGTGCATGAACCCTTGAATAAAGGGAAGGGCACCGAATTGAGCAAATATCAATCAAAAGATGGTCGTCCCATAAATGGTGGGGCCAGAGGATGACCAGAAGAAAGGGTCTCCGAGGACCACATTCAAGTCCCCGCGGTTTCTGGTGCGGAAGAGAAAGACTTGACTCGGCAAAAACAACGCGTCCTAAATTTAAAAACTAACAAACCGTCCTCCTCGGCAACGGTGCCAAAAACTTGACTCGGCAAAAACAACACGAGTTATTACACCCAAGTGCAGGTGGTTGGTCAAGTAATAAATACTCAGTAAGTCCGAGGTCAATCCATGGGGAGAAGGGTAGTTTTTTGAGTTAGAAAAGTCTCTTTTAAGAGTAAGATGAGAAAAATATAGAAATGATGAAATATGGAGAGAATGGAATGAGAATCAATAACTAAACTAACTAAATACAATATAACTAGATAAAATACCAAGAAGATGAAATAAAGCTAAATAAAATAAATAATAAAAACAACGAGCTAAATTAATTAAATGCGTGAAAAAACTTCAACTAAAATTACGAATAAAAAGCGCTAGGGGTATCCATAAATTCTGGGCAACACAATGGGCAATTCGTTGGACCAATAATTCCTTTTTAATTAATTTTCCTTTAAAAATCAGCCTTCTACCCACTAACTAATTGATCTCATAAACGCATATTTTTTTTGTAATAATTCAAGCATGACATGAACTATACGTACCAATGTTAATTATAGAATAAATTCACATTACTTAATTTTACCAAAAACACTTGTTTATTAAAGTGAAGTAGTGCTTGACACTACGAAACCTTTTATTAAAAGTGAGTTTAAAAATATTAAGTAAAAGCCACAATTTAATTCAAATAGGTTAAAACATGATTAAAATCAAATTTAAACTGAAACGGGCGATGGAAAAGACAAAATTGGCGATTTTGGTATCAAAAAGTAAGGTTTAAAACTACTACCGAAAACAGCGCGCTCTAGTTTGAAATCTAAAAAGACACATAACTAATTAATTTATAAAGTATAGACAGCTCTGTAACTAGACCGATTAGGGTTTAGCGTAAAAACAATGATTTAAACTAGTTTGATTTTTTTGTCAGAAAGATTTTATTAAATTTATTATAAAAATATGTGATTAGCATACTAGGATAATAATTTAATAAAAATCAGATTTATAATGACTTATTAACCTACAAAAAAATAATTAGAATTAAATTCGGATTTGAAAAATTATAGCGTCGGTATACATGTTCCTTACGGACCCCTAACTAACGACTAGCTAAACATATCTAATAAATCCATGCTCAGTAAAATAATTAAATAAAACAGCTTGTATAAAAACATAATAATTAATAATCTAAGCATATAAATTATACGCGATAAATTAAAATAAATTAAGAACCTAGAATTAAAGTGCGCGCGTAAACCAATAATTAAATCTGAAAATTAATTTTTCATTATGTACTCAAATGGGAAGCAATACAAACGAATCCTTAATGATTTAAAAGAAATAAACTAAAGAAGACAAAGAAGAAAGAGAGAGGTGAAGAAATCAATGGAGAGAGAGAAAGAGAGGGGGCTGCTGCTCACCATAAGTTGTTGCTAATGGACTTGAACACAGGACCACAAGAAGAGTACTTTTCATGTATACTGTTGGTCAGATTTTATCCCCGGGGGGGGGGGGGTGAATAGGATTTATGAAACTAAATGCGGAATTAAGAATTTTCAAGTAAAGTTTTAAGAATGAAACTTTGACTATGTCTATATCAGGTAAAATAAGCAAATAAAACAAGAAATCCCAAGAGAAAGCAATAAGAGTGAAAGTATAATTGCAAGTAAATAAAGAGCTGGAGTTAGAGAGATTGAACCAAGTGAGACTATGATGTTTTGTTCTTGCGGTTCAGTTGTTTAGACCATACGTTTGCGCCCGGATAGTGCCCCTGAGAAGTTCCACTAAAATCGATTTTCTTCCTGGTGAAAATCGAACCTTTAGAAGTGTAATCTTTCTCACTACACTCAACAAGTGTTGTACTTCTCACAACACTCTACAAGTGTGATTCTACTCACCACACTCAACACAAGAATTAACTTTCTTGCTTTCCTATGAGATAAACCTCTCACAATTTGATGAACAAAGACTGTTTGGTGATTCACACCAATGAACAATAACTCTCAAGTGTTTACAAGATACAATTAAAGCTCACACTAGAGTTATCAAAATTGATCAAGACAATATAGCTCAAAATGATAAATATGATCAATGCAAAGAATTGAATGCTTGAACAATTTTGTATATATGTAAATGGAGTTTGTAGAATGATTCAAGTATGTTAAAACTTGTCTAGGACATTATATATATAGCTTGCAAAAGAATATGGCCATTGGGGGTGATTAATAAAGGTTTGGGGTCAAAAGTAGACATTTTCAAACTTTCCAACGGCTAGTTTTCAAAGTGTAGTTGACTCCCTCACTGACCATGTAGTCGACTACATGGTGTAGGAGTTCAAGTGTAAGAGTCAAGCAGAGGTTTCTCGTTTGTTAGATTATAAGTTTTAAGCTCTATGAATAAAATTCTCTTGGGTTTGATAATCTTTCTTTCAACTTGTTTGCTTATTTTTTTAACTTATATTTGTCTAGTTTGTTATTTATGTTTATTTTAGGACCCCGATACTAGAATCACTAGTTGTTGTGTCGATTGTTAAATGTTTAACTTTTAAGGTTTTGCTATGGTGTTGTGTTGTGCGTAACAACAAGCATCACCCCTATATGGTATTAGAGGTAGTTCTGATGTCTCTTAAGTAGTTTTCCTTTTAAGTTATGATCCAATGGATCAAATAAATTTTTATACGATCAAAAGCTTCTGACTAATGAAATATATCTCAGATAATTGTGTCTGATAATTATACTTTGAATAGTATGAGATGCAATACTTCTATAAAGTATGCTCTACGACTGCCATATATTAGCAGATCTATGACAAGTATGCTTTGTGACTGCCATAAGTGTGGATCTCTTACATTAGAAAACTTAGATTTTGTTAAATGGATCTCTCGTATCAGAAATTTGAAGTTAACACACTCAGAAACTGAGTATAATTCTTAAGAAAGGTAAATAATTTTAAGCATTATAGACAGGGTGCTTGAGGAAAGAGCATTTGAAGGCAATGGATGCGGTGTTTAGCTCGATGACTCGTAGATGTGGTCTAAAATGCAGAATTTTTTTACATCTTCTTAAGGTTGTCAACTGTGACACAGAAAAGAAAGATCTATTTATTCAAAAAAGCTTTACCTCATATGATTATTTATTTGTTATCCTTTAGTGAAAGAGCTTATATTTTATAAAAATATCTCTTTTCAAAAGTTCTAGTTCAAATTTTAGTTTGTCTAGGTCTAGTTCGATGTCTTCTTCATCTCGCTTTGAAAATAGTATAGAGTCCTTATATGAAATTTCCCATATTCCGAATGAAAATATCATCCCACAAACGGATTTACCCACTGTAAACCCGAATAATGTCTTTGCAAAACCCACTCGAAAAAGTTTTACCTAGCAAATTAAAAAGCTCGTCTCAAGCAAATTATCTGAACTTCCATTCAAAGAGTACATCCAAGCAAGTAAGTTTGACTCAATGATTGTCCCTTTAGGATCTGAAGAAAGGTTCTACCTAGTTCCTCTTCCACAAAATTTCCAAAAGATGGCTATTTTATAAGGTTACACTCAGTTGCACTTTGGTACAATCCGATTTGCGATCACTTTCCATGGTCGTAAAGGTCTCCCAGTAGTTGTAAAGATTGCTCTTTTGGATTTCCGTATGATAACTTATCAGCAAGTTGTGCTAGAATTTGTCCAAGCAACGCTAAACGCTGGTACAATTTTCTTGACGCTGTATCCAAACTTTAACATTCCAGTCTCAAATAAATATTTAGCCACGGCGTTGAAGATTCAAGTCCAGATCAGTGGAGTCTCGATGGTTGCAGGCACTTCAGTAGCCACAATCCACCACCAGATGATTTCAAGATTACAGAATCATTCCTATAATCTCTGTATCCTAGGTTCCTCAACTACAGAAGCTCTCATGTTGACCATTGATTCAAGGTCAGCACCGATGGCAAGTTACATCCCTAAGTAGTTACCATGAAAAGAATTGATTAAGTTGTTACCTGAAAAACAGGTTACATCTTATGAGATTCTACACCAAGAATCCTCTAGTGAATCGATCCAGTCATCAGATCCGATTTACATCAAGAAGTCAAACCGCCAGGTAGAAGTCTCCTTTAAAAGGCCTTCGTCCCCTCAAAACAATCCATTTGTTACGGAAATCAATATGTTCCAGGCCCTTGAACGTTACCCGATGGATCTAGTATTCAAAAATCTTCCCATGAAGATTTTATACTTTGATTGACAAGGTAATCCAGTATATGAAGGAAAAGACTCAAAAGGTCATATTTGGTACTATACTTGTTACTGTAAAGCTTATGAAGAAGCTAATTATGAAGACTAGTTAGACCCAGTTGAGTTAAGAAAGTTTAGACGAAAGAAGAAGTTGAGTGAAGGAAAGCCGCTAAGTTCCCAAGAACAACTCCAAGAACGTTACGAAAATGGCGATTGAACGGTTGATCTCCTTGGTGAACCCTCTGGCAAGTTTGATTTCTTTGTTTCTTATGGAAATGCTCCATTACCAAAACCCCCACCAGAAATCTCCAGTTGCAAGCCTCTTCCCCCCCCCACAAAATCCTTCTTCCCCAAAACCACAGACCCAAACCACCTTTCGTCTCCCCCATATGCCCAGAAAGAAATCAAAGCCCTCCAAAAGCCTTCTTTATCTCAACCCTCCATGTTTCAAACCTACAAACGAGAACCAATCCCATGTTTTTTAATGGAAGAACATAAAGCCCCTTCTTTATTTCCACCACAGGAAGACTTTGATAACCAGTCCCAAAACAGAAAGCATATGTGGAAAGTCAGAAATCCATCCATAGTTGATGCTCATGGAGAACCAAAGAAAGTTACAGCTGTAGAAGTTGCTCTAAACTGGCAAGCAGAAAATGTAGTAGCTCAGAATATTGTATTATCACGGATAGCAAAATCTACAAAAAAGATTGAAAGTAAGATGACAAAGGTTAATGTAATTGATCAATCTGTAATGAAAATTCGAAGCAGGTTAAAGCATATCGATGATAAAATGCGACAACTGGCGAATACAATTACTAATTTCTCATCTATGTCCTCTTATTTCTCTGAAATGCATTGAGAGTAGAAATCCTTCCAGGTTCAACTTGATTTTCTCCAATAGGCCCCAAAATCATCATTCCCAGGATTAAGTTTTGGAAACACTACCCCATTAACAGGTCTTACTAATCCATACAGTACAGATCTTTAGGCAGATGTTCCACGACGAAAACTCCCAAATTGGCCGGATCCAAAACCAAAGTCTACTAGATCAAAAAATCCATATGCCTACTCCAAGCCCAAACCAAAACCTTCCATTTCACCTCGTATCTCTACCAGAAACCCTGACTATGATGACATGTATTTAGATACATATCAGCAACCAGTTCCTTCAATCCAGCTAGTCCAGTGATCTTTTCAAAGAACTAATGATGTTACTCACCCATCAGCATATGTTGAAGAACATGATACAACACAAGGTGCGTCCACAAGACAGATGGACATGTTTGTTATTCATAATGAAGAAAGTGTGCCCGAAAATCAGATTTCTTCATTCTTGAAGAATCTCTCTATGACTGATCGGTACCCACTCAAATCACCCAAATAAAACCTGTTCGAAATTTTCGAAGAAGTTTTCATAGCTCAACAACAGCAGCAATAACAACCCCGGCAGGAGCAACCTCCGCCACCTCCTCCCAATAATGATCCCATTATTGAAGACCCCTTTACAGAAAGCTCCAGTAATGATGAGGATTATTCTCTGCCAAAAGTTTCAGCCAGTGAAAATTATCAACGTTTTACGGTTGATGATGTTCCACCAAGCCAATGGTGCGACAGATTTGCTAGTTTCACTGCATGGATAAACACTGATCTTGAAAATTATCCTCAACTGAAAGTTTTCAAGTGTTTCCTTGCTTGTTTTAATGGTCGATTAAAAGATTGGTATGAATCACTTGGCCATTACAGACAGATTATCCTTGTGACGCCCTGAATCCCGTTCTGAGATTTTCACCTCCAGAACCCGGTTAATCACGGATGCCGTGCGCGACGGCGGGTTTAAAATATAAAATTCATGACTTTTTAAAACTTTTCTTCAATAAAATGTCCAGTTTTACAAATGCTCGGTATGTGGAGTTTACTTAAATAAAAACCAAACCCGTAAAGTTTACAAAGCACATTCACACAAACACAATCATATCCAACTCCACATATATATATAAAAACCGTTTGTACAAATCCATAGCCCATTACATAATTACAAAGAGTTTAATAAAACAAAAGATTATATACAACTAAGTCCTTGGTTCAAGGACTACAAAAGATATTGGACATCAGAGGCTACTAGACTCGTAGACCACGCGCCAATCCCCGATGCTTGACCTGCAAAACTGTTTAGAAGATAGGGTGAGCCAAATTCGGGCTCAGTGGGAACTATATAGGTTTTATATAGAAAATAGTTGTTTTACGTTAATGCAGCAGTTTGAAAACCATACAGTGCAATGCAACTCACACACCCGTGTGTGCAAAACCCACTAGGAATCCCATCCTAGTCACCAAGAAGCTGACTATCCAATCAACCTATCCCATATGTAGACCTCCCAAGGAATACCTTGAGCCAATTCTCACATTACTAGGGAATCGTAGATATAAACCTACTTGAGTCCGTTCTTAAGTGTAACTCAAGGCTATACTATGCTATCTGGTACCTATACCGTATGTTGTGACAGTTGGCCAAGTATCTATTATTTTCTCTTTAGTTATAGTACGTTATGAATTCCATACTTGGCCACCTACAAGGCCTTATCTCTACTTCGTTCTCACAACCAAGCCACGTACTCACACTTGTATACCAGGTTTCTATGGCCATTAGCTATCAATGCTTTTCACTTTATCTGTTAATACATTATGATTGGCCAACGCTTTCCTGTGTATATTATGTTCCTTTACGATAGTGTCTATATCATTGTTCTTACTAAAGGTACACTCGCTCGAGGCAACATATTATCAACCATGCCATACAAGATATGATACAATACAATAATAATGATAATATAAACAATTCACATCCACAACACAACAATCCGTATCATATCTCCAGTATAGTGCCTTAGTTTCACCCCGCGGTCAGTACAAATCCCGAACAACGGATCTCGAAAGGTCCAAGGTTCTTATTTCATGTCTCCTCCGAGTGGGGAGTGGCTCAGGGACTTGTTTTCTAAGTAATTCATTCGGAGATAACCGTGCAGGACATTTTCCCAGGAATAAACTCCGAATAGTTAACGAAGAGAACACATCATACAAGCCATCTCGACACTCTGGAAGGAACTACACCAGGCGATACCGTAGCAGGGTAATGACCATTAGTAGCCCAACTACTTCCCGGGAAACTCACCATTTGGAAAGTAGTGGCACACGAGACCTGCTCCGCTGCCAAGGAAACTCGTCTAACCGAGAACACATAGTCCTGTCGGAAGGCAAGATACCTAGAGTGGGCTCTCTTTTGTGGGCACACACAACCACCGGCGGAGTCACCGACTTCATTTTCCCGTGCACGGTTTAGGGCCTGTTCACCCATGGGCGGCAATAGGCGGCCCTCCTTCGAGTCACGGGGAGCTACCCGGTGCTCGGTAAATCATCATATCCAGCCCATATGTGTGATCACAGTAACATACATCACATTTATTCATTTCCCTCAATGAATATCATCATCATCATCAATCATACATCACACATATGGCTAAGCATCACATATATAATCATACAAGCGCCCACTCATCCATTTATCATCATCGTCAATCATTTCTACAAGAGTATTCATCACTCGTATACTCCATACGTTTATCGTCACATAATCATTCTCATAATAAGGCCAATTGGTTCATTATTAACGTCATATATCTCATTATGTTTCTTATGATGATACTCATGTCATCCTATTAAGCCATGTATTGGTTGTTACGATTCTAGCTCATCCGGCATACTAACACAACTCGCCTAGATGTTCGTATTCATGACCATGGGAAATCCATACCCTGATAACTATGTTTTATGTGTTCTTAAAGAGTATCGAGACTAAACTCTCGTTACTAGTGCCTAGCGCGCTCTACGCAAGCCAGTAGACTCGTACACTAAGGCTTACCATTCCACCGTAGTGGGTTCTCATCATACATACCATAAATAATACCATTCGATCGTATTTAGTGGTATAGATGTGTATCTCTATCATTAATAACCCAGAATCATCCGTCTATACGCACAAGACCTAAAAATCACAATTTATAAGTCATACGGATAGCTACGGAGTTGGTTTCACATGAACCTCTAGATATGCATGCTAAATCGTGGAACTAGATAATCAATCACGCTGTAGGAGTGATAATCTATCAATATCTATCATTAATCTAAGAATTATCTAGCCCAAACTCCAAGAGATGCAAACAACACATGCTTTTGATCAAAATCCCCAATTTGTAGTTTAAATCGCTAATCATCAATCAAACGTTGGAAAACAAGTTTTTGTACTAGTGTCCCCACCTTAGACAAGCCGAACCCGCAAGTTGATGAAGCGTAGAAGCCGTATTGCCCAAGCCCAAGCTCCAACGCAAGCTTTCACAGAAGAAAAAAGCGGCAAAGATGATGAATAGTGAAGGAGAAAGCAATTCGGGACACAAATCTTGGATGAAGGATGAGAGATGTGTATGATCTCTTCTCTCTCTCTCTAGAGCTCTCTAGACCCTTCCTTATTCCCTCTCTAAGTTGGATGCTCGAAAATGGAGAGCTTGGGGTGTTAAATGGCTTAAAAACGCTCAAAACTGACTTATAGGTGAACCATGATCGATCATGGGTCCCCCATGATCGATCATGAAGCGTTCTGGAATTCTCTGGAGGACCATGATCAATCATGGCCCTTCCATGATCGATCATGGAAGTCACTGCAACAGCAAATGACTTTCTGAGCCCGAAACGGACCTCGAAACGGTTGAATCTCGACTCGGCCCAAACACAAAAGTTGTAGAGGGCAAAGAAATGAAGACGTGGCCGAAAACAGAGAGTCATTTGGATATCGGATGAAGAAGTTATGACCTCTCAAAGTGGACCAGAAATCTACGAATCGTGAAAAGTCGAAACATGCGATTTACGCTTCGGTTTCAACCCGAACCACCCGAATAACGTAACGATCACTCCCTCAAACTAAATATGACTAACATGACATACTAGAACTATCCGTTCGAGTGCGAAGGGCACGGGTTCCAATGCTCGCTCTCAGACGGAGATTAAGCCATACCGGGCTTAAGAGAAGGTCAACGCGGAAAAAGGAACACGGGGCATTACAATCTCCCCTCCTTAAGAAATTTCGTCCTCGAAATTTACGTGGAGGTAGGAATAGAATAACAAATACACAAGATCACGAAAGTTGCATCCAGTCTCCCCTCCTTAGGAGACTAGCCACTGTTAAGAACAGGTTAAAGTTGAATCCAAAGAACAAGTGAGTAGAACATTCCAAGTGGACATCGAGGAGATGGAACAACAAGGATAGAACTTCTAATGGCTCAATATAAGAATGATTCTACTCCCTCACGTGACATCCCTAGCAAGGCACATAATAAATCCTCAAGGCTAGGATATGATCGCATGACCCAAAACTCCGAATAGGCTCAAACACAAGACATGGCCCAAGATGACCTCCACAACTAAAATCGACAATGAAACAACTTGCCACACCGTGTGGACTAACGACTAGCAAGCTCTAGGTGAGCAAAAAGATACGAAACTCGGTCTCAAACTCTGAAATATAAGAGCTAACACATGACACTAAGAATACAAGGATAACAACCACTAATTACATCAAAACAATCTTATGCGTATCAAGATACTAAACCAAAGTCGACACCGTTCCTAAGGTGCACTCTCAACTGAAGAATCATATCTACAGGAAAGCTCACGCATTCTAGTTTCCTATGAATCTAATCATAATGATACTCGAGAAACAAACACAATTATGCTTAGTCAATTTCCAGAACACAAACAATCCACGTTTCACTTTCCGTTGGCGACAGAAGACCGCAGATTTATAAGTTAGTCATCCGTTGATCAGGCGGCTGACTAAAATATAACTCGACAGTCGCCTATTGCTAACTTGGTAGCAAAACACATCCCGAGTATAAAACACATTCTCAAGAAAATAAAAGATTCATAAGGAAACAACACGATTATAACACA